>PVJC01005511.1:0-58825 GCA_004026665.1 Murina feae | reverse complement strand
GCAGGTTTCTGGAATTTATCTCCTATAATTGATGCTGTTCCTTGAAGGCCTGGGGTTATCTTCTATAATTGATACACTGTTCCTTTAAGGCGGCCTTCTAACTAACAAAGCCTCCTCTGCTTCACCTGGCAGTGTCTATAATGAAACAATTGTTACTTTTACTGGTTAGGCCTGAGCTGCTCTTTCCTTCAGCTCTGGAGGATTCTATGATTGTTACATTGTTTCAAATGTTTCAAAGCTGTGTTTCGCTAGAGCCAGTTTAATCGGAGCTCACTTTCGCTCCCGCTGCAATGGAAAGGGCTGTTTACTCAGGTCCGTGAGTGGCGGCCGCCCTGTTGGCTGGGCTAATTTGCATACAGCCGCTCTGATTGGCTGGTGGGCGTGGCTTACCCTGCCTTGGAGAAACGGTTAATTTTAATATTTCGCTTTTATAGAGTAGATTTCTAAGACACATTAAATACTGAAGACTAAACATTAATAATAGATCAAAATAAAAGATGCAATAGATACAACACAATTAATTTCGTCATACAATATGGAATAAAGGTAAGGACAGGAATGTTATCCACTGCGGGCATGCTGACAGGCTTTTGGAAAGCTGGGTCTGGTGGTGGGACAGGCGAGTTTGGGAAGGGCGGCCCATGCAGCCTGGAGCAATCAGCCACCCCGTGAAAGAACTCAAATGCCAGGCTAATTAGCTTAGACTTGACTGTGTAGTTTATGGGGAAAACCACGAAGATGGGTTTCAGCTACTTACGTACCCTGTTTCCCCAAAAATAAGACAGTGTCTTATATTAATTTTTGCTCCCAAAGATGTGCTAGTTCTTATTTTCGGGGGATGTCTTATTTTTCCATGAAGAAGAATACGGTACACATTTATTGTTGAACAAAAAAGAGGAAATTTATTACCTGTGTGTCCACACAATGTGCCCGACTCCTGCCCCGCGTGACTCACTGTCTAATTGTGAGTCAGCCAGACTCCGTCAGGGCAGAGTGAGCAGCAGGTGGCAGCTTGTCCTGGCGATGGCACAGGCTCTGATTAAAAGAGACCTCGCACTTCCTGTCTGTTCCAGCTAAGCTGTGGCCAACAGTGAGCTTCACGCAGTGCCCACCACTATGACCCAGAGTCCAGAGTTACGGTAGCTTCAGGGGGCCTTATTATCGGGGAGGCCTTATGTTCCAGGGAAGCCTTTTATCGAAAAGGTCTTATTTTTGGGGAGGTCTTATTTTCAGGGGAGTGCTTTATATTTCAGCGAGTGGCAAAACTGTAAGTAAGTCTTATTTTCAGGGGATGTCTTTCTTTTGGGGAAACAGGGTATTAAGAAGTTTGGGACATGGGTCATTCATTTTAGAAAAAGTGAGTGATGTTACTAGGAGTCCCCTGCACTGAGGAGAAGGGAATTCTATGTGTGGCTGAGTGTGGATGTGACCACACAAAACCACTGCCCTGCTAACCTCGTGCCCAACCCTGTCTCAGCAGCATGAGCCCTCAGCCACTCAGCCTGGTTACAGCAAGGCCTGCTGGCTTCCCGGCCATAGTCAGTTACAGCATCTCCCTGCCTCACGTTTGATGCTGGACTGAAGAGCCTGGGTTTTCCTTTCCCAAATGCCCCGGGTAGAATAATAAGGAGGTGAGCTTGGAAACCAAAACCATGTAGAAGAAGGCCTAGAGTTCACAGAGAATACAATCAGGGCATGCTATGTAAATATCAATCACAGAGCAGGAGATGAAATGAGGTCAAGACGGCTTCTCTGGTGGGCTGGGCAATCTAGAAAGGAAGTAACTAGGGGGTAGTGTCATGCCAGGCTCTGCCATCTGCCAGCGGTGGGACCTTAAAATACCAGATATTCTCCTGAGGCTTCTGTTTCCACCTTTATAAAATGGCCCAAATCCAGCGGAGCCTGTCCATCTCATAAGTGCCGTGTGAGGGCAAGTGCCCTCAGGACGGTCCAAGGTGGTGTTGGCTCATGGTGGTGGTGGTAGCAGTGATGTCACCCTCAGGTGACCAGCACATCATGGCCAGAGCTCTTGCCTAAAAACCTCCTCCCTGGTGTGAGCAAAAGACATGATCCCCGCAGGCCTCAATTTCCACATTGGTAAAAAGAGGAGAAGGTTGGACTAAAGTCACTTTTTTCTCTAAAATGTGGAGCAGTGGAGATGACTTGAGGTGGGGCGTGAATACAACATTCAGCTACACTTAATTCTTCGTGAGAATTTTATCTCCTTTTCAGTCATCTTCATTCCTTCAAGTCTCAGCCTGGTTCCATTTTTAGTTAACACCTCTTTAATATCTGCTAATTTACCTTTCAAGGAAGAGAAAGTAGGTCTCCGGCTCAGAACCTTGGCAAGCAGCAGTGCCTTCCGGAATGTAATGACATTGCTGAGTTCTCACTGCATTTCTTTTTTTTGCCTTTCATGGGAGGTAATATTGGTTTTCCATTTACTGTAATGGCATAAGGTTTTCTTTCTGTACATGTTTAGGTATTAAAGGAAAATATTGCATCAACAATGGTGCAGAGATGACACAGATGTGGCCAAAATCCTGAGGCAGGAGGAGTTTGAGAATTGCTGGGCCAGCTGGTCTCTAAAATTCCTCCAGCCTTCTCTCTCCCTGACAGTCTCACTTTGCCTTTTGATAGGAGTGCAGTTCCCTTCATGCAGATCTCCACATTGGGAGGGGGGGAGACACTGATGATGCAGAGCCCCAGGAGGCCCACACTTAGCACAAGAGCAAGAGTGACAACCCAAGCAGCACCTTCCGATGTTTCCCAAGCACATTCATATATGGCTGCCCATATCATCTCACACACTTTACACATGAGGGAAATGAGATCCTCTACGTTACATGGTTTGCCCAGAATCACTGCCATTGATGACTTGGGGCTCCAATCTCATTCCTCCAAAGCCCTGGCTCTTCCAGAATTCCTTATTGTCTATCCCCATAATAGGAGGCTATCCGTAACACATGGAGACGCCAAGAGACCCATTAAAGCTGAAAAACTAATGCAATTTCTTCACTTCAGGGAAGAATCTGTCTCATTCAGATCCAGCTCTGCCATGGCTATTGCACATCCTGCCTGAACAGGAGGAAAAAGAAGCCAAGTCCCAGCCCTCTAGCCTTTCACTCTCTCACTGGGGAGTCCAGGGGGGATCAGGGAAGAAAGACGCAATTAGCATCTTCCATTGATATCACAGCTACTTTCATTTTAGGGGACTTTATTCTTGGCCAAAAATCCCTACGCCCTTTTCAATTCACCAGTATTTCCATAATCCTTTAAATGAATCACAATGAAAGGATTATCCGCTCATAACATTGTCCACCTATAATGTGCAAGAGTTTAAGAGATATGCCTTGAACAGAAAGATTATAATCTTATAGAAGGGATTAAAGTTGAGCACATGAATAACTATGATACAAAGCAGATATGATAAATAATGATGATGATTATGATATAAAAATACACATTTATGAAGATTTAACTGTATACCAGGTACTAAGAACATTTCTAACATGTTAGTTTTTTTGGTGTGTGTGTGTGTTTTTTTTTTTTCCTCTGCAGAATAATCCTATGAAGTAAATACAGCAACATGCCAGTTTTCAGATAAAGTAACTAAGGCTTACGTAAATAATATATTATCGGCCAACCAGTTCCTAAATGACAGAATCATACCCCACAGCCTGCAGAGTCACCCAGAGAGCTGCATTCTGCCATGAATACCTTCATCCTCTAGTCTATACCACCTGTACCTTCCTGTAGGCAGTGTAACAGTGTGACTGAGGGCACAGACCTAGAACCAGGCTGACAAGCTCGAATTCCAGGTCTCCCACCCCCAGCTCTGTGACATCGAGGGAATTAAAGGCTACCCAGGACACAGAACATGTAAGAACTGGATGAGTAAAAGCCATTATTAGGATAACATAGATATTATTAGTCTCATTTGATAGGCGAGAATACTATGATTTTTAAAATGAAGAAATATATACAAGATTTTATATCTGTTCTTTCCATTGTTTAAATCAAGTTGATTTTAGAGGAAAGAGAATTCATTTCAATCTAAAGAAGAGGGTGAAGGGAGTTAAGAGACTGGACAGATATTTTTCCAAGTCAAAGCAACATCATGAAAACCACTGCAGGGAGTAAAGATGGGGAATGGTCACTAGATTTAGTGGGCCCCTAGGAACAAATAGTAGTCTCATGGAAGGCCTAGGTTGCCCAAAGCCCTGGCAAATTGTTAAAGGCTTTAACAACAGTTATATCAGAACCAGCAACGGTGTAACAGGAAATTATAGGCAGGAGAGACTAAGAAGTTAGTAAAAGACTGAATAGACTCAGTAAGAGATTCTGTATCGCTAGTGGCACTAAAACTAGATAGGTGGAATTTATTTATATATGTATTCATTCAATAAAAATGTGTTGAGCGCTTACTATACAGTAGGTACTAAGGATACAATATGCAGTGAGCAAGACCCAATCTCAGTTTACAGGGAAATATATAGAAAATCAAGCAGGTAATAATAAAATAATGATAAATTTTATCATTAAATAATAATACAGTGATAAATGTGACAGAATCCTGTGGGAGCAGAAACTAACCTACAAACTTCCAGAAGGCAATGAGAGCTGAATGAAGAGCACAAGTTCCCAGAGGAAAGAGGTGAGAAGGTTATGTTCCAGGCCAAGGAGTGGCCTGTGCAAATGCCCTGGGGCATGACAAGCCATGGCCCCTTTGAGAAGTAGAGTAAGTTGGTGGGATTGGACAGAGACAGAGATGGGATGAGACATGTAGCAGAAGCTAGGTCATCTAGAGCCTTTTATTCAGTATTAATGGATTTCTACTTTATGGTAGAGAACAAGGGAAATGATTGATTGGTTTTAGGTAAAAAATCAAAAGATCAGGTTTATTATTGCAAAAGACCACCACTATATGGGTTGAAGGAGGCAAGAGTGATTTCAGGGAGACCCAAGGGGAAGCTAGAGTTGTAGACCTGGTTAGAGAAGACAGTAGCTTTTATAGGGACATTGCCATGGAAATACAAGGGGGGGGGGTTAAAGTAAGTTTAGGAGGTGGAATTGATAAGATTTGGTGATGACTAGACATCAGGGTGAGTAGGAGGAGGAGAAAGGATGAGTCAGGTCTCTGGGAAGATGACACTGCCACATAGGAACAGCAAGGCGAGGCAGGAGCAGTTGGGAGGTGTATTAGTAAGGATTCTCCAGGGAAACTCAAACATAGGAGGGACGCACATAGGCATGCATACACACACACTCACACACACACACACACACACACACACACACACACACGGGGGTGAGAATTGGCTCATATAATTGTGGGGCTGGCAAGTCTGTGAAACAGACTGCAGGATGGAAACCCAGGGAAGAGCTGATGTTGCAGTCTTGAGTCCAAAAACAGTCTGAAAACAAAATTCCTTTTTTTCCTCTAAGATCTTCAACTCTTTAGATAAGGCCCACCTCCATTATGAAAACTATTATTTAAAGTCCTCTGATTTAAATGTCAATCACATCTTGAAAAATCCCTTTACAGCAACTTCTAGCTGGTGTTTGACCAAACAATTGGTCACCATAACCTAGTACAGTTGACACGTGAAACTAACTGTCACAGAGGAGAAAGATGATTTCATTGTAGATTAACCCTCATAGTGGGGCATCCTAGAGGAACTCTTGGCAACGTTAGTTCAAGATCAGATGCAGGTGGTAGATTTGGTGTCTTGTTTATAGACACAACCATGGGAGGGAACTTGCCTTTGTGAGAGCCTGTGAGAAGGGAGAGAATATGACTTTAAAAAAAAAAAAAAAGGCTATAATCCCCACCTGATATGGAAAAGGAGCCAGAGAGGAAGAGCGAAGTTAAGGACAGAGAGCATTTCAAGAGAAAAATGTGGTCCCAAGTGGTACACTTTAGGGAAAAGGAAAAGAGCATTCAGAAAATGCCATGGGCTTTGGATGCTTTCGTTGTTTACTGAATGAACTTGAAAAAGAACATATTTGAGTCCCTCCTGGTGCCAGGCAGCCTTCTGCCAGTGCCTTTCCAACTACTTCTCAGGCAGATCTCTCACATTTCCGGCTACTCTGGATTTTCCACTGGTGCATCACTCATTCTCATGATGTCAAGTAAGTGTTCCGGATCAAGCATGCCCAAATCCAGCTCTTCCTTTCTTGTTAATTTGTACCTCACAATGTGCTCCACATAATTTACGCATGCAACTCTAGTTTCTCCAGGTAGATCTTTGGCTGCCTGGGGAACAGGAAGTAAGCCTTTTGTACTTGCAGAGCTCATGGGCTTCCTCCAGGCCACCTATGCACTTCTGCATCTGAGACCTCCCACTCATATGACTGGCTGGCCCCCTCCCTTGCTGTCCTGTTGTCTCCCATTGCTTCTCTCTCCAGGTTGCCTTCTCAGCTGATGCCAGAATAACTAACTTTAAATTATAGGTAGCATCATACTCCTTCTCTTCCCTGACTCCTTCCTGACATCACCTCTGTCCAAAGAGAACCTCTCACTCCCCAGGGTGTCTCATAATGGATCTTCAGTAGCTGGCCTAAGTCTTCTCTTCTCCTGGTTTATTTATTCTACATTCTTTTATTCTTTCCTGAAAAACAGAGGGTGGGTGAACACAGGGAGCGATTGAGAAAAATAGAAAAAGGTGTCTGCCTACATGGGCTTACACTCTAGCTGGGGGGGGGGGGGGAAATTAGTAAATAAGCTTCAATTGCAGGTAGAGCGTGATAGGACCTGTGAAGTAACTAGAGAAAGATAAGAAAATGGAGAGTGAGTGAATGAGGGCTGCTACATATATAGAGGGGAGGAAGGCCTTTCTTGGAAGGCAGCAGGAGCATTAGATTACTTAGATTAAATGAGGGCAAGAACTATGGTATGACTAGAAAGGGGCTAAAGCCAAATACATAAGTAGAGGCCCAGGGATGTGGTGGGTATTTAAATGAGTGTCTCACCCTTTCCTTTGATGGGGCTGGAAAACCTGAAAAACAAAAATATTTCTCAGAATCTCTTGAAGCTATGATTCTTCAATTATGTTTTGCCAAAACTTGCACACGATTTGAAAGGTGCCAGTGAGGCAGCGGTCTTCTTCCTATGATTTCTGGTGTCACTCTGGAAAGGTCACGATTGTCTGCAGCGGCGCCTCTTTGTTCTCTGGCTTCCAGAGGCTGCTTCGGTGTGTGGTGGCTGCTGCCTCCCGGAAACCCTATCCATAGCTCAGATCTCCCTAGTGCAATACCTGCTCCTCCTGTTGCTGCTTCAGGCCTGTGGGGAGCAAACACTTCCCATGTCGCTGGTTCCTCGTGTTTCCCTATGCCTTGTTGGTTTCTAAACTTGCCCAAACCTTTGCCTCAGATGTCTTCACTGAGCTCTCTTCAATTACTCTCCAGGGGGCACTATCTGCTTCCTGATAGGAGTTAGCCAGAGAAGAGAGGTTGACTGAGGTGGAATATGGGGAGCTTCCAGGCTGAGGGACCAGAGATGTGAAGTGTATGGTTCAAAGGAACAAAGAGCTTTTGAGGAATCAAAAAAAAAAAGTAAGTATGGTGGCATTCAGTGAGGATGGAGCGAGTGAAGGCTCAGCAGAGGCCAGACCTTCAGGGCCTGGGTAGCCACACAGACACAGAGTGAGTGGCCAGGCCCAGCCAGAAATCAGGTGTCTGATTCTGAGACAATGCTCTTTCAGTCCTACTCTACTATGACCTTCAGGTCCTGCAGTCTCCATATGCTTCTCTATTATCCTCCCTCCTTAGTTCCCCCTATTTTTCCAGAAATTCCACAGTAATAAGTGGGTTTAAAGAGCCACTTGAGGAAAAAGACATATTGCCCAGATTACCCCAATATTTCTTCTATCCAGATCTGTCACACTGTAAGGAGAGAAGAGCTCTGAGTCCCATCTGCAACATCTCAGGAAGACGTGCAAGGTGATTATGAAGTTTAGCATTCCACAAGATGGCCAGTTTTCATTTTTTTCTCCCAGGCTAGCCTCACTGCCTGGGCAGACAACATTTCTTCTCAAAGCTCTCTATGGCTTTTCCACTAAGCCCGCTGCTGCCTGCAGCCACTCCTATGAAGTGCCAATGAGAGGTACATAACAGGTGTGCTTGATTCTGCTGTCCCCTCAGCTTTTAACGCACTTGGGTGTGATGATGGCATATTTCATCAGACTTAAGAGCTGTCATCAAAAGTTGCCCTTTAAAGCCTATACCTCAGCATCATCCATGGGGACATATAGTGATGTGTCAGTTAGTTCAAGAAGAGTTTTGTTTGCACAGGATTGAAGCTCTCATGGACACTTGATAAATAAGTGAGAGTTGTTGGGACCCCAGGGTCTCTGGGAAAACTCCACTGCTATTATGGGAATCTCTTCCCTCCACCTTGCCCCATGTACTGTCTTGAAAATCTATTCTTGATTAAATTGGAACCTCTGCATTTCAGAAGCATTGCCACTTTTAACTCAATTTGAACTCATAAAAAATCTGTAATTGTGGGATGTTAATAAATGAAGCGTATTTCTTTTAATGTACATAGAGCCCTTTTCAATGTGTGGTTTATAGGAATGAACAAATAGGCACCATGTAGGATGCACATATTGGAATTACTTGAGGGACAGACTTGGGAAATGTCAACTTATCAATACCTAAGTGCCTTAAGGGCCCTCCATGAAATCTTGATTATTCTGTTTATTAATACAATGAAATGTCAAAATCATAGCCAAACTACCCATTCTTCTAGACCAATTCAAGCCTGATTCTTCCATCAGGGTGGTTCTGTTCTCACTGATCTTCCCCATCATAATTTGCTGTTGAGCTTATTTTCTACCCCACTCATTTGTCTCTGAATTATTAGAATAGTAGGCTGATGAAACTTCAAATATAGTGAGGACTTCTTCAGTGGGAGGTATTTTGAACATTGACAGCGTTTTTGGTTCTCATAATAAATAAAGAGCAGGAGTAGCATGTGGTGGAAAGAGAGCAGAGATGCGAGAAGTCCTGCCACACTGGGGACAATCCTGAACAACAGAGAACTACCTCGTACCCTACACAAATCATAAACATCTTACTGGACACTCAGAGACTGGATGTTTGCCTTTGGGGTAGAATTTCACACAGGAAACACACTTCCATGATGCCTGGTCACTACCCCATCCCATGTTACAATATTAGGCATTTTTTTTTGATGTGACATTTATAAACTAGAAGCCCAGTTCACAAATTCCTGCACAGGTAGGGTCCCTCAGCCTGGACATCGATCGGGGCGCACGGGGCCATTTCACCCAGTTCTGATAGGGGTTAATTGGGGCTGGGCCGGCCTGGGGAAGGGACCACTGAAGGTTGGCCAGCCATGGGAGGTTGGCTGTGGGAGTGCACTGATGATCAAGGGATGGCTCCTGCATTGAGTGTCTGCCCCTGGTGGTCAGTGCAAGTCATAGTGACCATTCAGTCATTTGGCTGACCAATCATAATGGTGGCTTAGGCTTTTATATATATAACTAGGGGCCCATTGCACAAAAATTTGTGCACTTGGGGGGTCCCCCAGCTGGGCCTGTGCCCTCTCACAATCTGGGACCCCTCGGGGAATGTCCACCTGCTGGCATGCCTGGCCAGCCTGGGTGAGTGGCTGATGGCTGATTGTAGGCTGGCCAAGCTCCCTAGTGGGGACCCTCACCCCATGGGGGTGTGGCCAGCCTGGTTGAGGGGCTGAGGGCCGTTTTCAGGCTGCCCACAGTCCCTTCAGGGTTCAGGTTCCTACTGGGGTGCCTGGGCTGTCTGGGTGAGGGGCTGATGGCTGTTTGCAGGCTGGCCAAGCCCCTCAGTGGGGACCCTCACCCCATGGGGGTGTGGCCAGCCTGGTTGAGGGGCTGAGGGCCATTTTCAGGCTGCCCACAGCCCCATTGACCAACATCCCAGTGAGGCTGGCTGGAAACAGGTTTCTGGGGGTTATTTACCTTCTATAATTTAAATTGTTGCCTTGAGCAGAGGCCTAGGCAGGCAACAAAGCCTCCTGTTTGCTTCGGCTCCGTGGCTTCTATAATTGAAACTTTGTTGCCTTGAGTGGCCTAGGCAAGCAGTTTCCTCTATCACTGGTGCAACCAAAGCCTCCTGTTTGCTCTAGCTCTGTGGCTGCTGACCGCCAACTTGGCTGGATTAATTTGCATACAGCTGCTCTGATTGGCTGGTGGGCATGGCTTGACTGGTGGGCATGACTTACGTGTAAGGGAGTGAGGGTCAATTTGCATATTACTCTTTTATTAGATTAGATAATAAAAGCATGATATGCTAATTAGATGAGACATCCTTCTGGATGACCTTCCTGAAGAAGCAAGAGCTGTGAGGGAAGCCCGGTCCTGTGCCAGAGGGAAGCCAGTGCTAGCAGCCACGGCAAGGAAGGCCTACTCTTGCATTAATTTCATGCATCAGGCCTCTAGTATATAGATAAGGAGCAGCTCATTTGTGAGAAATATCCATGCTTTCTCATTTTCCCTATTTCCCCAGACAGTAATTTGAATTGGTATGCTAACTTTGCTTCAGTTAAAGCTTTTTTCTCTTTCTCTTTTTGTATACAAATAAGTCTGGTCTGTTACAAGCAACGTGTTGTAGATCTCTCTGCTCTTTCATTTAATGTACTTCTTGCATAGAATGACTTCTGATCTCACATCTCTTAAATCCAAACATATTCATTATAAGCAGGTGCAACTGCTGAGTACTTCATTACATCAACTACAGAATCTGTATCTGAAATTTTACATTTTGAAGTCGATATTTACTTTAAAATACTTGCTTGTTATTTTTCTGTTATAGTTATGGCATTATACTAATTTTTATTACGTATGTAAGTATGTTATAACATCTGAAATTTCATTTTGATTTGGTTAATGAGGCATTACAAATTATTTGTTATGAAAGGGGATATTAAATTCAATAAGTTTGAGAAGCACTGATCTATTACAATCCCTCATTTTATAGAGGGAGAAAGTGAGGTTCAGAGAAATTAAATGGCCTGATCAGTAAATTGCTGATCAGGAATTAAAACTCTGATCTAACTTTCAGTCCAGTTTTCTTATTTTGTTCTCTAATTTTAGCTGAATATTGAGTAGTTCTTATTTCCACAGTAGGATTATACTTGAGAACAATACATCCCTTCCTTTGAAATCATCATAGCCACTAACACAGTATTAGACATAGAGGAGTTACCTAATACACACTTACTATAATCAGTTGGACTGAATTGAATTGCATCAAATTGAAATGAAATTATTTAAACCAAATCATGGAATGTTAGTGTTTTATGGGAAATAGTGCCTTCCAATTTAAAATAATCAGAGCCCTCAGTTCTAGGCCAGTAAGCCACTGTTGGCACCACTGTACTGTATCAGACCCGTGTCTTCATCTCCTCTCCTACCCCTCACCTATTTCCAGACTCTTGCCGTGAACTACACTTTCACATCCCCTCTCTCCACAGCTAGCCGTTTTTGGTTCAAGGCTCTTCCCAAAGACCCACCAGCATCCGTCTCTGGCTTTCCTCTTACTAGTCATATCCCTTGGGATACAGACTGAATACAGTGCTAGGATAGGTCCTCTAGGCTCTAAGAGAGTTTTTCAAGGAAAAGATCAGTTTTTCCTTGCTCATATTTTTTTTTAGGTTCTGAATTAATTTTTGCCAAATGTGTTTAGAACTTATATGGTGAGGCATTTAGTATACATGTTACAAGAGCTAGTTTTTCATGTCAATGGCAATGGCACCAAAACACTGATTCAGAAGCTGTATTCCAGGAGCAGATTAATTGTTCTATCTTCCCAGTAAATGTACATGTGTGCATATTTGGTTTAAATAATTTTATTTCACTCTGATGCAAATGGGGGAGAAAAGATTACTCTTATTTGGTCATACCTAATTAAGCTGCCAAAATTGAAATGAGTGGCAAGGAGATGAGAGATGCATAAAGAGTGTCAAGAGCTATTTGCAAAACAGTGGGGTCAGAAGAGTTGTGACCAGATAGCATGACCTACAAGGATAAAATTATCTGGGACACTGATGAAAAATGTCATGGGTCTGGACACTGCATAGAGCAACCTAATTAGAAATAAATCCCTGCTTTCCTAGATGACATTCTCAACAAACACACACACACACACACACACACACACACACCACTGTCATCTCTACCACCACTACCAACAGCAACAATAATAGAAACCACAATAGCTCTACCTTTGATATAGATGAAAAAAATTATGAAATCATTGTTTCCACCAAAAACCAAAAGAAAATAAATTATATTTCTAAAAGGCAACAGATAACTGAAGACACAAAGAAGTCTACATGAAGTAAGAGGGAACTTGGGGCATTTAGACCTTCCCAAGACCTCCAAAGCCTAAGAGAATGACAGCAGGACTAAATGTAAACCCTCAAGGTACAGAAGGCAGCAGGTAGCATTGGATGGCAATGAGAACTCATGAATGACTCAAACCCTGTCTGCTTAGCTATAAAACACACAGAGATCTCCTGCATTTTTGAAAGCTGCTGGCTCCATTGTGAATCAGAGGCGAATTTCCACAACCTCACCAGTTGTGAGATCTAAGTTCCTGACTGAAAGAAAATGCCTATTTGGTTTTCAAAGTATTTGAACCCAGTGGTGAACTGAATAAAATTAAAAGGGTAACAAAGCCCAGACCCATATCAACCCAGCCTAAACCACATCAGATTGACTTAGCCCTCACTCTCATAGGGGAACAGAAAACAAAAAGAGAAAAGCTTTGTAAAAGTGAACATTATTTACTTCAGTATTTAGTGTTCTTTGTGAGCTATCTACACTAATAAAAGAGAAACGTACAAATTAACCATCACTCTGTCACTCCACCACTATCCTACACCCACCAGCCAATCAGGAGAGAGTGTGCAAATTAACCCAACTAAGATGGTGACAGCCACAGAGCTGGATCGAGCAGGAGGCTTGGGTTGCCCCCAGCAATGGAGGAAGCCAAACTTCCTGCCTCCCCTGGCCGACCCTGGGCTCTGCTCAAGGCTATTAAGTTTCAATTATAGAAGATAAATAAATCCCAGATACTTGCTTCCAGCCTGTGCTGGCCTCCGCTCAAGGAGGCCATGAAAAAAAAAGAAGAAAAGGAGAGGCGGAGAGCTTGGGTCACCAGGGGGTGTGGCCATCAGCTCCTCACCCAGGCTGGCCAGGCACCCTAGCAGGACCACCCCACCCTGAAGAGGTTGTGGCCAGCCTGAAAACAGCCCTCAGCCCCTCACTCAGACTGGCCATACCCCCATGGGGTGAGGGTCAATGCTGGAGGGCTTGGCCAGCCTGCAAGCAGCCATAAGCCCCTCACTCAGGCTGGCCAGGCACCCCAGTGGGACTCCTACCCTGATCGGGACACCCTTCAGGGAAAACTAGCCAGCTCCCACCTGTGCACCAGGTCTCTATCTTATATAATAAAAGGGTAATATGCAAATTGACCCTAACAGCAGAATGACTGGGAATGACTGGTCACTATGACATACACTGACCACAAGCGGGCAGGCACTCAATGCAGAAGCTGCCTCCTGGTGGTCAGTGTGTTCCCACAGGGGAGCTCTGCTCAGGCACAAGCCAAGCTGATGGCTGCCAGCACAGCGGTGGTGGCAGGAACCTCTCCCGCCTCCTCAGCAGCACTAAGGATGTCAGACTGCAGTTTAGGCCTGCTTCTACTGGCAAGTAGACATCCCTTGAGGCCTCCTGGGCTGCCAAAGGGATGTCTGACTGCCAGCTTAGGCCTGATCCCTGGGAAGCAGGGCTAAGTCAGCAGGCCTGAGAGGTCCCAGATTGCGAGAGGGCACAGAATGGGTTGAGGGAGCCCTCTGAGTCCCTCAAATTTTTGTGCACTGGACCTCTAGTAAGAATATAAAAAGGCAAGAAAATGTAATCCAAAGTCAAGACAGGAAACAGTTAATAAAAGCAGTACCATAGATGGCCTAGATGTTGTAATTATTAGACAGCAATTTTAAAATAATTATGGTAAAATACCAAAGAATCTAGTGAAAAAGTAAATACATGTGTGAAGAAGTAAAAAATTGAGAAAGACAAGAACACTATAAAAAAGAACCAAATGTAAATGCTAAAAGTAAAAACTACATTATAAATCAGGAAGTTATTATGTGGATTAGCAGAATACTGAACAGAAGAAGAAAGGGTCAGTGATCCTACAGTCATATCAGCATAAAGTGTTAAAACTGAAAACACAAAAACAAAAATGGATGAATAAACCCAGAACAGACCATCATATGTTCCATGATACCCAATGTTTTAACATACAAGCAATTAGAGTCCAAGAAGAGAGAAAGAGTAGGATAGCAAAAATATTTGGGGAGCAAAGTTAATAAACTGGTGAAAGACATCAACCCACAGATCCAAAGTCAATGAAACTCTAGCAAGATAATTACAAAAGAAAGCCACACTTAGGCACACTGTAATAAAACAGCCTAGTATAAATATAAAATCAGGTTCAAAAGGAGCTACAGAAAAAGACACAATACATCCTGGGAAATAATGACAAAAATGATGACACTTTTCTCCAGAAATGACAATGGAATGACATATTTAAAGTTTAAAAAAATGTCAATTCAGAATTCTACCCAATGAATATGGCTTTCAGTATTTATATATTTATGTGTATTAGCATATTATATTGAAACTAGAGGCCTGATGGATGAAAATTCATGCAAAAGTAGGCCTTCTTTCCCTTGGCTGCTGGCACCGGCTTCCCTCTGGCATCCAGGACCCAGGATTCTCACCTCTGGCTGCCCGTAGACACCTGGTACTTGGGCTGGCTTTCTTTTGGCTCTGGCCGGGTTCATCAGGAAGGATGACATCTGGTCTAATTAGCATATTACCCTTTTATTATTATAGACTATTGACCTGGTGCACAAAATTTGTGTACTGGGAGGGGGGGTTCCTCTGCCCAGCCTGCCCCCTTCACATATTGGGAGCTCTCAGGGGGTGTCCTACTGACAGCTTAGTCCCACTCCCTGCTCCCCTTGTAGTTCACTCTGATCACTGGCTGCACCCCTGCCCCTCAAATCCCAGCTTCACCCCTGCCCTGGCCTGTAACCTCTGGCCGAGGATGCAGGCCTGGGCAGAAGACCCCCAAGCCCCTCCAATCACTGGCTTCACAGAACCAAGGCCTCTGTGATCACTGGCTCTGATCCTGCCCCCTGCCATCGTCAGCTCTGCCCTTGCCCCACTGGCTGCAGGCCTGGGCAGGGGACCCCCAGGCCCCTCTGATCGCAGGCTCCACCCCTGCCCCACTACAGCCTCTGGCCAAGGCTACAGGACTGAGTGGAGGACCCCCAGACACCTGCATTGCTGGCTCTGCCCATGCTCAGACCCCTGCGATCGCAGGCTCTGCACCTGCCCCTCCAATCACCGACTCTGCCCCTGCCCAGGCCTTCCAATCACCGGCTCTGCCCCTGCCCCACTGCAGCCTCTGGCCAAGGCTACAGGCCTGGGCAGGACACCCCCAGGTCCCTGCCATTGCTGGCTCCACCCTTAAGCCTCTTGCCAAGGCTGCAGGCCTGGGAAGGCAGACCCTTGCTTTGCCAGCTCCACCAGTGCCCAGACCCCTGTGATCATAGGCTTTGCCCCAGGCCCTCTGATTGCTGGCTCTGTGAATACCAGGCCCCTGTGATCTCTGGCCTTGCCCCTGCCCAGGCCTGAGGCCTCTGGCCCAGGCCTTATGCCTGGGTAGGGCACCCTCATACCCCTCTGATCACTGACTCCACCCTTACCCATGCCTGAGGCCTCTAGCAAAGGTCTCTGGCCTGGGTAGGGGACCCTAGCCCCTCTGATCACCTATTCTGCCCCTTGGGCCCCCCACCTCCCCCTCCACCTGCCTGGCTAACAGGCCTGACCACTTCTGTGGCAAGGCTGAGCTGGACTGGGCGCCGCCATCTTGTGGCTATGAGCACCACCATTTTGTGGCTATGGGGGTGGCCATCTTTGTGACAGAGTGATACCTAATTTGCATATTACTCTTTTATTAGATAGAATATCCATTGATCTGTATTTACATATTCCAGGCAATATATAATACCTTATAAATTTAATTTACAAATAATTTAATTAATAAAACATTGCAAATAATTAAATATTTTTACATACATTGTATTTACATAAAAATATAATTGTATGTTACATATATAACTACAAATTTGGGTGTTTTATATGCAAATATATGTTTATTACATATATTATAGCTCATATATAAATATGAAGGGTAATTTTCACTGGGTAAAATTTTAAGTGAACATAGATATACCATAGACTATAAATGACAACTGTTTAAAGCATAAAAACAAGAGCAGTGATTCATGGGTTTATAGCTCATATAGTCATAAATACAGAGAATAAGGGTACACAAAGCATATGGCATTATACAACTGCAGACTCAGACACTTTTATAAAATAGTACAATGTGTTATTTTTGTGCTAATTAAATATATTACTGATAATTTTTTGAGAAAATTTTGAGTACATATTTTAGGGAGGGCCTGCTTTTGGTTCTATATGTACAAAGAACCATATAATATGGTTCTATGATTGCTAATCCAGAGCAGATTTTACTTTCCTTTTCTTGGCAACACAACACATGAAACAACACAATTCAAAAGAATTTCTCAGTCATTTTGGTGACATCACTAGCAGAGATCAATTTGCTATAATATTCAGAGGTAGCATGGTACAGTGGGAAATGTATTGGTTTAGAACCAGGATTTTGCCCTAGGCTTCCTAGCTCTAAATCCAATTTGCTTGGGCATTGTGTGACCTTGGGCAGTTAGCATCAACTTTCTGAACTGAATGTTATCATCTGTAAAATAAGGCAAATGATTCCCATTTCACAGGATCATGGTGACTCAGTAAATGCCAGCTCCACAATCCCCTTCAAGCCTCAACTCTACTTGGCAACCAAGATTTGATTTCTATGTATTTATTGACTTGGAACCTCTGGCAATTTGACTTCAGTCCCTTTATATAAAAGCCAGGGAGTGATGTCTTGCTTTGAAATGAGAAGGTAAAAGGGAAAGAAACATTAATGTGATTTGGAACTTATAAAGCCACTTTGAAGGAGCCAGGGCAAACACAATGACTCAGAAGCAAGCACAAGTCTCTGCAGATGCTCTTGGTGTTCTCAAATTCCTGGGGAATCAAGTCTGGCAAATAAAAGAGAAGCTTCATAAAGTCCTAGAAAGCCCTGGAGCATGTGCAGGAAGAAAGGAGAGAGGAATAATTCCCGCTTGCCTGATTCTGTGCAACCTGGGCAGCCAGAGGCCCCCGCAGACCTCCAAAGGGGTTCCTCCCTGGAAGAGGCTTCAGAAAGGCCTACCTCTGAGCCCCTACTTTCCCACTTACTACCTGTGAGGTTCCAAGCAAAGTCCCTGACCTCCCTGACCTTCAATTCCTTCCACAATGAAATGACTTCAATAAAATCCACCATCTTGGGTGGCTGAAAGTAATAAATGAAATCAAGCATATAAGGCAAAGGCTGAAAATTAAAAATCTTTGGGACAAATCTGGCCAGATGTATATTTTGCTTAGCCTGCAGACCAATGCATAATGTTTCTATTTTGTTTTTTGAATTATTAGTTCATCATCTACAAATAAGAGATTTCACATTTTTAAAAAATCCTCATTCACTACAGGTAAGAATGCAAATTGGTGCAGCCACTGTGGAGAACAGTATGGAGTTTCCTCAAAAAACTAAAAATGGAACTTCCATTTGACCCTGTGATCCCACTTCTAAGAATATATCCCAAGAAATCAGAAACACCAATCAGAAAGGATATATGCACCCCTATGTTCATAGCAGCACAATTCATCATAGCTAAGATTTGGAATCAGCCTAAGTGCCCATCAGCAGATGACTGGATTAAAAAACTTTGGCACATCTACACAATGGAATACTATGCTACTGTAAAAAGGAAGCAACTCTTACCATTTGCAACAGCATGGATGGAGATGGAGAGCATTATGCTAAGTGAAATAAGTCAGTCAGACAAAGATAATATCACATGCTCTCATTCATTTGTGGATTACAATGAACAACATTAACCAGTGAACAAAAACTGATGTAGAGACAGAGAAGCATCAATCAGATGCTCAAAACCCAGAAGGAATGTAGGGGAGGGTGGGCGTGAGAGGGCAAGATCAACCAAAGGACTTGTATGCATGCGTATAAGCATAAGCAATAGATGGGACAACAGGGGGTGAGGGTGAGGGTGAGGGCAGGAGTAGGGGGATGGGCAAACATTGGGGTGATAAGGACACATTTGTTAATATCTTAATCAATAAAGGGAAAAATTGTAATGGATAAAAAACAGTATGTGAGTATCACATACACTATTCCTATCTATAATAATAAAAACATAATATGCTAAAAAAAGAGTCTATATTTACGTCTTCTCTTGAAAATATTGGAAGATCTGGTACTCTTACACCCATATTTCTCCAGAAGATTGACCAGTTAAAGTAGTAATTACCTTCTGTATGCAGGGCTTATTATCTCTAGATCTCAACAGACCCTACCATTCCTTACTGTCTCACCTGCACTGAAGGACAATTCATTCATTTCTATTACCTACCTAACCCACTAGCAGTGTAAAAAATCTATCACTACAACTGAGGGTTAACAGATTTTGCACTCCACCCTTTACCTTGAAGGTCCCATGACCAAGTGGGGTTCAGAGAGGAACACACATGGTGGAATCATTTCCTAAAGAGTCAGATCCTTCTCATAACATAGCCAATTATTCTCATTTCAAGAACATGAATTAAGAAAGGGGTATCAGTAGCTCTTTCTTCCCCTGGAGACGCAGACTTCTTTCTCAGCAGGTGGGTGGTCAGTGCTGGCTACAGAAGAGCATCAAGATGCATTAAGATAAATTTAGAAACCATTTCCAGAAACCTGGGGTCTTTCTCTGAGACACCATTTGAATTTGATGCACTTTTCCCTGTAGGAGGGAGAAGAGTGGGGCCTGTGCTCTGAGGTTTAGGAGGAGGGGTGGAAATCAGAAGCAATTCTGCCACAGAGACCCTTGAAATTCACTAGTCCTTGACTCTTGCCCAAATCCATTAGTGCAAGTTTCATTAAAGGGAACCACAGTCCTCCAGAGGGTCAGGTGAGAGGGGCAGAGTCTGATTTTACCCAAAGCAAGAGGAGCTTCAGGGGAAGTTTGTAAAGGGGTGGGTAGTGGGGCAGGGGGAGGGGGTTGGAGAGGATGAGGCATGGGATTTCCCTGGGATAAGACTTCTTTCAGCAAATGAGTTTATTATTACAGCACAAGAGCACTAGAATGCATTTGAAAAGGAGTGAGGCAACTGGATTCTGCAGCTCAGTCCCTGGCTTGCCGCAGCAGGTTATGAATGTGCATAAATCACACAGGCAGGTGAGAGAGAGTCACCAGGAGTCTGTGGCAGGTTGGTTAAGATGAAAAGCATTCATAAATCCAGGGCTTCAACATCTTCCATCTCCTGGTATGATTAAAAATTCACTGGAGCCGGGCCCGTGTGGCTCAGCAGTTGAGCGTCGACCTATAAACCAGGAGGTCACGGTTCAATTCCCAGTCAGGGCATATGCCCTGGTTGTGGACTCAATCATTAGTAGGGGGTGTGCAGGAGGCAGCCAATCAATGCTTCTCTCTCATCATTGATATTTCTATCTCTCTATTCCTTCCTTTCCCTCTCTGAAACCAATAAAAATATATTTTTAAAAATAAATAAATAAAAATTCATTGGAGGCATCTGACCTCCCTCTTTCTCCAGAGCAGCAGGCTATGGACATCATGGATATAGCCAGTATCTCTGAGCAGACCTTTGCAGCTGACAAAGCAAGAGACATCGATTCAAGAAGGAGCCCTCGCCCAGGCAGCCTTTCCCAGCCTCTTCCCTGGCCTCAACATTGCCAGCCATAAAAGCTTGAATAAAGGACAGTTGGAGTCATCAGCCCCTGCCCTCAGGGCCTCTGATCATATGACTTCAATCTGATTTACTTCCTCCCTTCATGAGGCCCATAGCTGAGGTCCACAGTGGGGCAGCCCCTAATCTCCCTACACTGGGATTCAAGGCTTCCGTCAGTAACTGGAATTTACCTTAATAATAAATGTACCTATTATTATTTTCAATATATTTTTATTGATTTCAGAGAGAGGAAGAGAAAAGGATAGAGAGATAGAAACATCCATGAGAAAGAAACATCAATTGGCTGCCTCTTGCATTCCCCCTACTGGAGATCAAGCCCACAACCCAGGCACGTGCCCTGACTGGAAATCAAACCTTGCCCGCCTGCTTCAGGGGCCCACACTCAACCACTGAGCCATACCGGCTGGCCAAACTCTACCTAGTATTTGTTGACAACCTACTATATATCAGGCAGTGGGATAAGTACTGATGTTTTTCATGGATCTGCATAAAAACCCTACTGAGTGGCCATGCACAATTTAAAAATGAAGCAACAAAGATGTGTAGTAACTCACCCCCAGTCTCCTGAATACGTGCAGGTGCCCCAGCTCTATCTGCAGGTGGAGCTATGCTCTGGGCCCTCTGCAGGCTGGCCCCCTACTGCCCTCTGGCATTCTCCTCCTGCCAGTTGGTCTCTCTGTGTGACTCCACACCAGGGGATGCTTCTCATTGCTCAAAATCTCTAAAAGGTTTGCGTGGCTTCCTCCTTTCTCCTACCAACACATCCCTGATCAGGCTCACATTCTCCTTGATCCCACCTGCCATCATTTCCCTCCTTTCCCAAACTGCTCTGTCAGCAGCTCCTGACAGTTCAATGGACACCCCCAATACTGCTTCTTTCCTTTCATTCCCAGGCTTGCTTTGTTTTTCACTAAATCATATGCTTATTATAAAGGCAGGTCCCTCCCTGATGTTTCTATAAAATATTAATGTCTTCAGCAAGAGATGGCAGAGAGCCCTGACCTGTTTGGCTCAGTGGATAGAGCGTTGGCCTGCGGACTCAAGGGTCTCAGGTTCAATTCTGGTCAAGGGCATGTACCTTGGTTGCGGGCACATCCCCAGTGGGGGGGTGTGCAGGAGGCAGCTGATGGATGTTTCTCTCTCATCAATGTTTCCAACTCTCTATCCCTCTCCCTTCCTCTCTGTAAAAAAACAATAAAGTATATATTTTTTAAAAAAGAGAGAGATATCAGAGAGAAAGCCACATCATCACAAGAAGCAATTTCTGCCTGTACTGACGATGTGAAGTCAACGGGGTAAGCTATTCATTGCTTATGCATTCAAGCCTGACCTCAGTTATTGGGCAAATGGAAGAGAAAGTAATTAGTTTCTTTAATGACTCAAAAATCTACCCAAAAAGGGGATGTGGGTGGGCAGTGGTGATTGTTCAAATCATCAGGTTTAGTTTTACTTCTTTGTATTTATGAAGCCTCAAGACCTTTCTGACATGCTTCATTAAAACAGTGGCCCAGCTGGAAGAGCCCTATTTTCAGGTTATGAAAGTGATAAATTAGTGAGACAAAGATTATTTGTTTCTTGAGCTGCTGTTTGAAACTTCTGGGCATAGACTTCACTATCAAAGGGCAGAAAAGTGACAATAATTTGTTTCCCTCTGTTAGAAGCAAAAGTGGAATGTTTTCCCCAAACCACACTGACAATGTCCCTCAGCAGGTAAGCCTGGCTCTCCAGCTCAAGCCTCCTCCAAGATTAATGACACTGAAAGGTGACTGGGCCTGAGCTCCCTGGGGCTCGACTCCCCCCAAGTCCTCTAGCATCAGGATTTCTGGAAGTCACTGGTGAAGCCAGAAAATACTAAGTCCCTTTGCCTGTATTTCATTTCATCTTTAAAGCAAACAATGTGGCACCATGGGAAGCATGTGGACTGGGGTCCAATCCCAATCCATGCTGAATCAACACATCATTCAATAGCTCTGCACTTGACAGTAGTTGATGTTGAAAAATAGCATTGAACTTCTAGCTTCACCCTGCTGGGGTTTGGCTCCCTTATCATGCCCCAACTTGAGTCTGTGTATAGTAGTTGATCATATTCTCGGAACACGGGATTAGAAAGTCATGCAGATTTCACTTTGATTTGATGTGGAGTGAATGAAGAGGTGAGTTTGGGGGTTTTGTTTGTTTGTTTGTTTGTTTGTTTATAAAGATTTTTAAATTGATTTTTAGAGACGGAAAAGGGAAGGAGAGAGAAACATTGACGTGAGAGCTAAACATCTTCAGCTGCCTCCTGCACAGCCCCTGCTGAGGATCAAGCCCACAACCTGGGTATGTGCCCTGATCTGGAATTGAACCGGCAACCTTGTCATGCACAGGACGATGTGCAAACAACTGAGCCACACGGGCCAGGGCAAGGAAGAGCTTTTAACAACAAAACTGTGATGGAATTTCCCATCATTTTTTTAAAAAGGTAACAAAACATGATCTATGTGAATGGAACAGTGTGGAGAATTTCTGGGCACAGCCTCCCAGCCTGACCTCTTGTAAATTTTGTATCCTAATATTGCTTTCCTCCTGGCAATGGTCTCATTCCTGTCCCCTGTAAATGATAACTTCTAAACTCATTTATCTGATATAATCCCCTCAGCTTTGGCCTCTACCTTCAAATGCTACCGATAAAAAGCTTGTTAATTTGCTCAGGGAGACCCACTGCATTCCCCACCTGTCCCTAGAGTGTGTTTCCATCCAAGAGATTTGTCAAAGTATTCACGCAAGACCCAAACCTTTCTTAAAGGAGGGTGTGAAGGTGCAGTTGCTAGTGGGCTGGCGACAACTGAGAGAAGAGCTTCCCATATGGCTCACACACCCGCCAGAGCTGCAGACACATCTGCTTTCCAGTGTTTGCTGAAGCTCTGGGGTGTGTGGAGAACGCCCACACATGAGGATGAGGCTCGCCAGAAGGCACCGGACAGCTTCTCAGGGACCAGCAGGCTCCGAGCAGGAAGGAGTGCACATAAATAATCAATTTAGCCTCAGAACCACAAAGCATTGCTGGGAGCCTCTCTGGTTTATAAAGAAGCTTGTTTGTTAGTGTTTTGAATAAGTCCCAAACGGAAAGAATGTGTTTAGAAATTTTAAAAATTCAGGAATTTCTATTAAATAAAAAGGATGTTTTAAACTGCAAAGGTCTTTTTGCATACCCCATTTCACTTAATTCTCACCACAATCCTGTGAAGTATGCATCATTTGTTGTCACAATTTTATAGATGAAGAAGAAGAGGTTCAGTAACTTGACAGACATCAAGCCCACTGCCCTCCCCACTCTATCTGTGCTTGTGTTAGTTATAGTCTCATGCTGTGTTGCAAACTGACCCAAACTTTGCCACTTAAAAAGCATCTATTTGTTATCTCGCAGTTCTGTAGGTCAGACGTCCAGGGCTATGTTCTCTTCTGGAATCTCTGGGGGAAGAAACTGCTTCCAAGCTCATTCAGTTGATTGGTAGGACTCAGTTCCTTTTGGTTGTAGGACTGAGGTCCCTGAAAGATGCATGGGATATGTAATTATTAGCTGAGTTGATAAAATATTTGACATCTATTGTTACAGAGAGACCAGGAAAATGAGATCAGGAATAAGCAAGAAACTTCCAAATCAGTTACCCATTTAGGAAGAGAGCATGAATGCACTTAGGCAATCATAGAAAATTTAGCAAATAAATGAAGAAATCTTGGGATTCAGGAAAATGACCAGAAAATGGAAGACATATTTTTTACAGGAGTAAAACATAAATGAATTGACAGTCCAAGAAGGAGAATGTCCTGTCTCACACGCCTCCAGTCCCACTGCTCAATACATGCTTTACTTTGTCTATTCTATGATCTTTCCAGCTGCTCCTGCCATCCTCAGGATGCCTCTGGGAAGAAGTTGAGGCAACTGTGCAGGACAATACCGGTGTCCCAGCTTGTGCCCTACTTGAGATAGGCTTAACTTCCCAAAGCTGACAGAAGAAACAATATGGCATGCTTCATATAGTTTCCCATGCCTTTATTCTCCCCTTTCCTACCCCACTGAGCGGGCACACATACACACACACACACACACACACATTCATGCACAGGCTCAAGTATGCATGCATGCACAACTATGCTATCAGAAATTAATTGAGGCTTATTGCTTTTTCACCCAATCCCCATGACCCTACCCATCTCCTGGCAACGATCTCCATCTATCTGGAGCTAAGCCATACCCTCGAGGAAGAATTTCTTTCCTGATACATAGACAGAGGATACCTATTAATCACAAACCTAGACCCCCAAAGCCTTTTTAAAATTGACTTTAGAAGAGAGAGAGAGAGAGAGAGAGAGAGAGAGAGAGAGAGAACATTGATGTGAGAGAGAAACATTGATCTGCTGTCTCCTACACGTGCCCCAACCAGGGAGCAAACCCAAAACCTGAGTATGTGCCCTGACCAAGAATTGAACTTGCCTCCAATCAATTGAGCCACACAACCAGGGCTGGCAACACCTTGTGACCATGTGTGTGTGCTACATAGGGTGTTGGGTTCTCTGATGAGATGAATAGACTGTAACTCCTCTCTGTGATAGAGACAACTAACTTAGCCATATAAAACTCCTGCATTGGCAGCAGTTAATAATCTCCCATCTTGGATTGTGGATTCTGCACCAAATGCCTGGGATAGACAATGCGTGATGAAGGAGTTGAGAGGAGTGCAAGGATAGGTGGGCCAACCAGCTTCTTTAAACCTTGAATGATCTGTTGAATTCAGTTTCAGGAGAGGTGGGAGGCAGGGAGACCTTTTCTATAACCCGGACAAGTGATATTGAGGACTTAAGTAGGAAAGCAAAGAATAAAAACTAACTAGATAAGGTTTGGTGCAGACCCCAAAGGAACAAGGTTGCTGATGAGTTCTGAGTTGTCATATTGTATGTCATGGCCAGGAGTTGAGGCTTATAATAAAATGCTGTTATGTAAACCAACATACATGCACACACCCAACAAGACACACACTCAGTACAGAGAAGTTAGGTGTCTAGACTGATGAGGGGGATAGGAGTGAGGACCAGAGTCTGAATGGGGGGAAATCGATGGGAGAAGGGCCTTGTCCTGAATGATGTAGATAGTGCTGAGAGCAGTGGTGCATGATTAACTCAGCTCTGCATGAAGCCAAAAAAGAGATAAATAATTGTGTACGCACACACACACAATTCTTAAAGGCAAGCAGTGGTTTGTTGGGCATTATGAAGTGTGACATGCGGGTGAAGGCAAAGGAGAAGAAAGGGAAATGTATAGCAGGTTTTCCCACCTGGGTAGCACCCCGTTCCTGCCTCCTCCTCTTCTCCCACTTTCAGTTATATATTCACTTGCCTCGTCCAGTGACCACATTCAAAGAAAATTATCTTAAGAAACAGACCAGCCTGGATATGAATCACAGAAACATTTTTGAGCCTCAGTTTTACGCTCTGTAAAAAAGTGGAATAATCCTCACGTAGTGATCCCAGGGCTCCCATGAGCTAATGGAAGTGAATGAGTCTAGTATAATACTTGGCTCAGTAGAGAAAGTATCCCTTTCTTATTGTTCTGGGCCTGACATCCCAAGTTTTGGCCAGTGGCCCCTGCTTGCTCAGTAGCAGGAGTAATAGCAGAGCTTTGTAAATGATGCTACAGTGCCAGCTCAGCCCTGGAAGGTTCCGCTTTATGGAGAAAGCACTCTGGGTTCAGTGCACACCCAACCCCTTGTGGCCCCTGGGAAAGCCACACACAGGCCTGGCTGTGTGCCCACAGCCTAACAGCACTCAGAAAGGCTGAGCTCCTTCCACCCAACTTAGCCGCACATTTTTATCTTTTTTATGTGTTTGGAATGTTACACTAATTGTGATGGATGTTCTCTCTGTGCTCACACTGAGGGGCGAATGATGAAGCCATAATGTAAGGTAATATGTCTATTAAAGATTTAAAATAACCGCCTGCTGGATGATTCCTCACTCACCAGCAGATTCAAGCTCCTTGAGAAGGAGTTGGTCTAAATTAGAGATGGGGATGAGGAGGGAGAGGAGGAGGGGACTCCTGGGCTATTCTCCAACTGCTGGGGTGCTGCCAACTTGATCTGCCTTTTCTCCACTTAATTAAAGGCCAGCTATTGCACCAGGCTCAAGACTCATTGGTTGTCGAGGACTTTGGGAACTCTCAACCTAGGAGCAATGTTACCTGTACTTCTAGTCATGAATTGTCTTTGTCTCAGATGCCCAAACTAAGATTTTTAGTATCTACTGTAGCATGATGATAAGCCAGTATACCTAGCATTCTACTTGAGACCCATAAAATCTGTGGTAATATTAGCTGTGTGATATATGTAAGAAAACCAGGAGAAATTTACTATCTCAACAGAGGCAGAAAAAGTAATTGGATTTGCCTTTATTTTTTTCAAATTCCAGTCTAAATTAGAGGAATGATCTAAGTCACAAGGGCATTTCCACATAAGAACATTATATGCCATTGATATCATATGGAGATCTTTAACATACAATTGTTGTTTTTTAATCTCAGAAGAAAGACTAGAACTGGCTAACTAGAACTTATCCAACAAACCTTCACACAGTGCTAGGCAAACATTTTGATTGACTCTAAACCATCAGGATACTGAAAAGTAGTAAGAACACGATGTCTCTCAAATTTGGCTTAGAGAGAAAACCAAAAATGTCTCAATGAGATGGGAAAGATGTTAAGGAGAATTTATCCACCGCCTCACCATCACAGTCAAAGTAGCCCACACTGGGAACATCATGGCAACTATGGAAACATATCATAGAAAAACCAAAATGGAAAGCATAGTGATCAAAACCAGAAAAACAGCTTAGGTAACCCAAGGAACAAAAGAAGATCCCCTGCAAGGGCAGCTTCAGGCTATGGAGTAACTTACTAATAACATGGATTCTAATTTTTTAATGTGTTAAAAACAAAGTATCAAAAGGACAGAATAAGGTTAAAAAGAGTGATTGCAGAGGTAAGGGGACTAACTAGGCACTGAAATGATATCATTACAGATCTAACAATTAGAACAACCAAAATCAGAATAGACCTGGCTGGAAATCTCATTAAAATTATCAGAATGAGCCCTGACCAGTTTGGCTCAATGGAGAGAGAGTCGGCCTGCGGACTCAAGGGTCCCAGGTTCTATTCTGGTCAAGGGCATGCACCTTGGTTGTGGACACATCCCCAGTAGGGGCTGTGCAGGAGGCAGCTGATCGATGTTTCTAACTCTCTGTCCCTCTCCCTTTCTCTCTGTAAAAAATCAATAAAATATATTTTTTTAAAAAATTATCAGAATGAAAGACCTTCCTGTGTGAATGAAAAGAAAGAGGAGGAAAGGGGGAAATAAAATGATTGCAGATAAAGTAATAGATATTGAGGACAGACAGAAAGATACAGCATGTGGATAAAACATATTACTGAAACAGAAAACCCCAAAAATGAAGACACAAATTATTACAAGACCTTTTCTAAAGCTAAATTTCCTTAGACAAATGAAGAAAAGCCAGGTTGCCTTCAGATTGCTCCAGAGCAACATCCAGTGCCAACAAATACAGATAAAATTCCATTTTGAATAGTGAAATCACTAACAAACAAACAAAAAACAGAAATGTAAAAAACGTGGCACTAAGTAGACCATGAAAAGGACATTTATTTATAGTATGAGAGTTGAAACAGAAAGGCAGAGTGCTGCTCTGTTCAGCTGCAGCTGGGAACATGTGCATCATGTGACTCCAATTTTTCTGAGAGCACATCTGTGCTCAAGTGCCATGAACGTGGATTTGGTGCTACAAGTAAATTTTAGCAAGTAGGTGAATTTGCAAATACAAAATATGTGAATTTTGAAGATCAACTGTATTCCTTGGTCACTTCTTTCTCCAGTAGGTTAATAGGCACTGAGGCTATAGCAAATAACAAAACAAACAAAAAGCCTTCGCTCATGGAGCAAGCATCTAGAGAAGTGGAGAGACCATAAACACAATAAAAGTGATAACCATTATAGAAATTGAGCAGTTAGGGCCAGGGCCTGGCCAGTATTGCTCAGTGGTTAAGCATCAATCTATGAACCAGGAGGTTCAATTCCCAGTCAGCACACATACCCAGGTTGCAGACTCAATTCCCCGGAGGGAGTATGCAGTGATTATCTCTGATCATTGATGTTTCTCTCTCTCTCTCTTTTTCCCTTCCTCTCTGAAATCAATAAAATACATATATTTTTTAAATGGGATAGTCAGGGTAGATTTTAATGAGAGTGACTTCTGAAGAAAATGTCAAAGAAAGGATAAACCTTACAGATACCTGGAGGAGACACAGGAAACAGTCAGTTTCAATTCACAGAAGTCTGAGCACTTGAAAAAAACCATGAAGAGGCCAACAGGACTGGAACAGAATGACAGGAGAGAGTCAGGGGGATAAAGCAGAGAGGTCATACTGTTAGCACTTGGCTTTTACTTGGAGTGAGTTGAGCAGCCATTGGTGGGCTTTGAGCCTTTGAGCAAAGGAATGGCTCATTCTGGTTGTTGAGGGGGGAGTGGCAAGAATATGGGCGGAGAGGCCATTAGGTGGCAGGAGAGTGGGTGAGATGCTGGATATATTTTAAAGGAAGAGCTAAGATGATTTCACAACATTTGGGATATGTAAGAAAGGAGTCAGGGATGACACCCAGGTTGTTAACCTGTCCAACTGGAAGGATGGATTTACTATGAGCTTTGATAGAGAGATGTGTGGTTTTGGGAAGACAAGATCACATGGACATGTTACCTTTACTATTTCTATTAGGTATCACTTTTAAATAGGCAGCTGGATGGAGTCGGGAGTTTAAGGGGCTAAGTCTATATTGGAGATATAAATCATCAGCACAGAAAGAGAATTTAAAACCATGAGACAGGATGAGATTACCTGGGAATTGAGTGTAATAGAGAAGAAACAACCTAAGAAGTGAGCCCTGAGGCCTTTCAATAATAAGAGACAAGAAGAGGAGGACAGAGAAAAAGAGACTGAGATCTGGGCAGTAAATTCAGAGTAAAGCCAAGAGTGTGTGATATTTAGGAAGCAAAGGAATAAAAGTGTTTTTGAGGAGTAAGAAATGAATGCTTACTGAAAGGTCAAATACCATCAGCTTTAAGAATTGATTGTGGGTTTAGCAACATTGAGGTCACTGTGACCTTAAACAAACAAGAGTAGTTTTGGTGAAGATGTTGAGGGCAAACTATCACTTGGGATTTGAGAGAAAATAAAAGGGTAACAGCTGGAGACAGTGGGTAGAGACACATCTTCTAAAGAATTCTCCTGTGGATGGAGCAGAGAAATGGAGAGGCAATGGGATCAAAATATGTGTTCTAAAATGGGAGAAATAGGTGCATCATGGTATGAAGATAGTAGTAATCTAAGAGAGAAATATAGATGGCATAAGAGATAGAGAAGAGAATGACTAGAACAATAGCTTTTGGTGGGTGAGAAGGGATGAAGTATGTCAGGACAAGAGGCCTCAGAAAGGAAGATGGACACATCATCTCCATGAACACATGAGCAGTTTGTTGGGAATAATGCTGGTAGGAGTGTAGATGTGGTGGTAGAAGTTCCTCTTTGATTGCTTCAGTTTTATCAGTAAAGTGGGAAGTGTATTATCAGCTGAAAAGGATGTTGAAGGAACTGATGTTGAAGGTCTTAAAGAGATATAAATACATGAAATATGTAGTATGAATGGCAGGGAGCCTTGTGGTTCAATTTAAGGTTTGTGGCCATAAAGTGACAGTAAAATTATCAGCATGGTTGCATGTTTTTCTCTGTTTAGGTTTGGCTGCATAGGGTTAGGTGTAGAGATGGCGAGGAGTTTGTTTAGGGTCTTGATTCTCCTAAGAGAAGGGAGAGGAAGTTGAGCATGTACCCAGGATGTTTATAATGCTTATAATAACTTAAAATAATAAGTATTTTAAGCCAAGTATGTTGGGTAGCATCAAGAGTTCATTGGAGTCACGTAATAGAGGGAGTGAACTGGAAAAATAAAAGATGAGGTCAAAAAGTGGCTGTATTAGTAAGGAGTGGGCAGGGGTGGCCATGAGGACTAGTGGTAAAGCATTGGAGGAAAGGCATTCATGGAACTAGAAGGTCAAGAGTTAAAGGCATTCTGTATATAAATGGAAATCACCAAGTATTAAGACAGGCCTAGAGTTGGAAGGAGGGACAAATAGCCAGGAATAAAAATCATTAAAAAGAAAGGGGTCCCTGACCGGTTTGGCTCAGTGGGTAGAGCGTCGGCCTGGGTACTGAAAGGTCCCGGGTTCAATTCTGGTCAAGGGCATGTACCTTGGTTGCGGGCACATCCCCAGTAGGGGGTGTGCAGGAGGCAGCTGATCAATGTTTCTCTCTCATCAATGTTTCTAACTCTCTATCCCTCTCCCTTCCTTTCTGCAAAAAAATCAATAAAATATATTTTTTAAAAATAGAAAGGGGCATAAGTTACTACCAGGGGAAGAAGTATTGTGAGTGGCAGATTCTGAAGACAAGATTCAACATGGCATGTTTAAAGGGACAAGAAAACAGAACAACATGAGTAGGAGGAAGGGCCTCTAACTCATCTCCATGCTCAACAGTACAGGAGAGAGTCCAGAAAAGCACTGCTCTCTGGACATGGCCATGCATTAGTCAGGGCCAGAACGTGATGGGAGAATTCAGGCAGGAGGTTTAGGATGCAGTGTTGCCTTCCACTGGACCAGAGGTCTAGCGTCCACAGTGCTCAGGAGCTGGGGTAGGGGTAGGGTGGGAGATGGCATAACTTAATCAGAACCAGCTCAAAACAGTCCTGTCCTGTTTAATGAGATACTGAGGTGCTTTTCAGAGACAGCAGATCAAAACTGCAGGTCATGCAGCCAGAGCATGCACAGAGGAAAGAACATTGATCTCCAGCTGCATCCAGAGCCAGTCTCCCCGCCACACCCAGAACCAAAGGGTCAGAACATTACCAGAACTTGAACACCAGAACCTTTTTAGAAGCATGGGGTCCGTTGTCCCGGAAGGTCCTGTGTGGACTCCCTTTACCATAAATTGCCAAGTTCTAAGGTCCTCCGCTGAAACTTGTCCCTCCAGTGTGTCTGCATACTTGTTCCTCCAAACCCCTTAGAAACCCATTCAGAACCCTGGATTGGGGAGTTTGGGCTTTTGAGCATAAGCTTCCCATTCTCCTGGGTGATGCCACTCATAACAAAATAGACCTTTCTCCACTGCAATTCTCAGGGTTTAGTGTTTGGTTCTGCCAGCACCTGGTGGACGACCTCTTTCTGTTCAGTAATGATGGGAACAGAGAAGGTTGGAGGGAAGACATGGGAAGCGACATGGGGCTCCTCAGAGGGACTTGCAGAAACAGGAAGCAGATGAGCCAGGGGCCTCCGGCAGAGGAAGGTGCTGGTGGTAGGGAGAGCATGGGAGGCTCCCTCTCAATCCTTGTGATGAAGGCCTGGTGAGATGGAAGTTGCACAGCCTTTTGTACTTAACATAAAAATGGCTAGAGGACTAGATGAAGAGGCTGTATTGAGAGAGCAGCTTGGATGAGAAGGTAGGATAATAGGTCAGGAGCAGAAAGGAACAGGGTTCCCTGAGGCGGGCTAGCTGGGGAAGCCATGACAGTGAGGCAAGGCTGCAGACAGCCCGGGGTTTCGTGGGATGGGAGAGGGAAGCCTAAGGGGTGCGGGAGGCTCACAGGCACAGTGAGGGTCTCAGGTGGTCAGTGCTGAGAAGGACCTTTCCAACCAGTCGTGCTCAAGTCTTATTCTCACGTGCTACCTCACAGATTTCTACTCATGTTTTATGTTTTCTATTTGTGTCTTACACTCTCATGAATGTTAGCACTAAGATTGATCCATCTGAAATGGGTGGGTTGTTACAGCAATGTCAACCACTTTTTTTAATTCTTCATGTAGGCTGAAAAGTCACTTGGTGATCTATTATTAAAAATTATTTTTAATGATAAATGTTTTGATACTGTTCCTGACAGTTTAATTAGATTCTTTTTCACTTTGAAAGCAAAGAATTGGAATCCACCTAAATTAAAAAGGAATGTGTATATGTGTGTAAATTTTTATTTATTTTTTAATCTTTTCATAGATTAGAATAATTCACTTTCACAGTACCTGGGAATACTATCAAAAGACTGCCAAAGCTAATGTAATGACTATTAATTATATCCAAATTTTTTCCACCTAAAGACACATCGCTTAGCATGATATACTTAGATAGAATTGGAGAATTAAAAACATTGCTAATTTCAATACATCTTTGTCAACCCAATCTCTGTGTGATAAACTGCTTTCATCCTATTATATCCTTTACATTTCAATTTAGCTAACTCATGGGTGGGAAGGATCTTCCCTTACCCCAACTAGAAATGTCAGCCATCACTGCCAAGCCACCAGCCCAATCAGGCTCCCTTTCTGTCATAACATACCTGACTGCAGTTTTCAATTCCAATGAATAGTTTAATGTACATTTCAGGAATATTATTAAAAATTACTAAGTAATATATTGTAGAATATGTTTCTTATGATAGATTACTAAAAGCAATCAAGAGTAAGCTGACATAAAGCTAACATAGTCTATTTTTATAATTTATGAAAACAATAATATATCGATATGCTGTTTCTCACCACTTAATTTGAAATAATGCAGTATAATTTTTAGCACTAAAAAACATGTTGTTTATGAAGCAAGAAATATAATGATCCTGGTAGTCCTTTGGTAAATGGGTGTGCATACATGGATTGAATCTTTCAGCTTTTGAAAATCATTATATAAGAATTACTTATATAACTTCAGGAATAATACCATTAATTTGTGAGACATTATAAGCAACACATTCCCCATATATTTAATTCAAAAAAAAGATATACACTGGTAACAGAAAATAGTTGTTGTAGCTAGAATATCGCTTTATACTTTACTAATCAGAGTTAAAAATTTGTGAGCACTTTATCAGAATAAAATAAGCCAAGAACTGATGAACTGGAATAAATATTTCATGACACAATTTGATAAAATAGGTTTTAATTAACTTATTGAAGAACAATCACTGAATTTAAAAGAAATCAGGTAAAGCTTTTTCACAGGTTTTATCATTTCTGTAGGCTCAAACACATTCCTGTCATATTTAATAGACTTTGTGTCACTAACCCACACTGTTTCAGCTGTTCCAAGGTGCTTTTCTTTCCAGATAATGACACTTCCCAAGGATGAGTATTGAGAATAGCTGAACATAATTGCTTGTGATTAAATTTGTGGAAAAAGAGACATCTGTAGCATTCAGTATTTCATACCAATTCTCTCTTTCCTCTCAGCATTCTCTCCCACAACAGCAAAGCACTCTTTAACAAAAGTCAGGGTGTGGGAGAAGGAAGGTCCTTAAATAGACTGTCACCACCCCAATGTCAATTCTTGCCCCAGAAGGGCTAACATGCTCCATTTCTGTCACCACCCTTCTTCCTTACTAGGGAAATGTAATGAATCAGTAAGAAGAAGAAGCTGTCCCAATGTTCTCACTAATACAGGAGGTTCGGTTTCTTAAAGGTGTCTAGACATTAGAATGGTATAGCAGAGTGAAAGCTGGGAAAGATGAATGCCTCGGTTTTGTAATGGGAAAGGTTTTTATGAAATGGGAGAGCAGAGAGAACCTACATGACACCAGGAACCTGTGGAAATTGAGGATCTGGAAATTAATTCTTTTAAGGCCACCAGTACAGTAAGACCTGGAATGAAAAGCTTAGGGTTCTGAGGATTATACTCCCCCTTTTTCTTGGCCAGTTGGTTGGGCATCCTCCAGTGCATCAAAAGGTTACTGGTTCGATTCACAATCAGGGCACATGCCCAGAGCTGTGGGCTTGATCCCTAGTAGGGAGTGTGCAGGAGGTAGGCGATTGATGTTTTTCACATCAATGTTCCTCTCGCTCTCTCCTTCTCCCCTCTTCTCTCTAAAAGATCAATTAGAAAAACAAAACTAAGAGCTCCTAATGCCATCATACCTTCACCCCACTCTTCAGAGGATGGGCTAACCAATGGCTTATTCTGAAGAGAGGGATCAGGGGAAAGGGAGGCCATGGTTCTCAGAACCTTAAGTCTTTAGGTGTTGCTGCAAAGGCAGTAGCTCTCTAGCTATCCTGTTGGTCTTTGGGGTCTAGGGGAAGAGAAGAAAAGAGAATGGGGAACAAAGAAGGAGGCAGAGAAAGAAGCAGAGAACGTTTCTTGAAAATAAAGAGCAAAAGAATCCAATTAAAAGTTCAAATTTAGCATCTCAATTCCTTCCCCCTCCTGCTCAAACACTCAGCAGCATAAGATGGAATCAATGACAAGTGCTGAGGAAATGAGGACAGAGTTTATTACCGTCACAAACTCCACAGGGAAAGGAACTGTTTCTAGGCTCCTTCATCGGGGACTCAGGCCTCTTGCTGCTTAAGTGGAGATGCTAACTCCCAAGGCATGAGGTGCAGGGGCTGCTTCCTCCAGTGGCCCAGCAGCTGTTTTATTTCGCTTCACCTGGACCAACCAAACAAACACATAATAAGCTTTCTTTTTAATGTGAGTGTTTAAAGACAATGATGTACACTTTGTTAATAGAACATAGGTATTGCCTGGCCCCTATCATGACACTTCAGACTTCTTTGTCACCTTGAGGAAGGTAAGAACACGCATTAGAGAGGTCTGTCTGAGATGCCAGGTGTGCCACAGAGAGCCCTGGGCATCACTTCCAGGCCCCTCAAACTCACAGGTGGGGTATTTGACCTCTTCATATGCCAGGGCCATGCTCTACTTTCCAAAGAAGCCCAGACCACACTGACAGAAGTGGATATGTCTTTTTCTTTTGGAAATGAATGGAAAAGGAATTCTCCACTTGATTTTGAGGTGGGATTGGAGTGGAGAGTCGGGGGATGAGGGAAGGGCTCCATAAACATAACATAATCCCAGCCAAGGAGAAGTTCCAAGCATCCACAGAAAAGGATTGGAGGGGAGACAATTTTCAATGGTTGTTACAAGTCAAGGTAGCCACACCTCCACCAATCAGTGAGGCCTTACTGTGCACCCACTATGTACCCAGAACTTGAGGAGGAGCTGGAGATGTGGCTAACCCCCTCATAGTACTTAGAGCCTCATCTTTGGCTCAGCGTGGTCTCCAACAAGGCATGCAGCTACCATGCCTTAGGCATGTTTTCATGTTCTGATTTCATGTGTAAATGAATGCACCTATGCACAACTGTGTTTAGGACTGATATAAATGCACGTGTGTTAGCATGACTGCATAAAAGCACATGCATATATGTACAGTGATATATATGTTTATTTAATACCTGTGCATGTGTGTGTTGGTGTGACTGGGTATCACCGCATGGGTTGTTGTGCCAATGTGTGTAATTGGGGTATATATTTATACATGTGTGCACACATGAATGCATAAATGTTTCCGTGTATATGTCAGCCTGTCTATGCTGAATCCTTCAACCCCGCTGATAAGCAGACACTGCACAATACCTACTTATCCACATGAGCTTATCAAGGTTGCTACTAGAGAGATAATTACATCTCTGCCTGGCAGAAAAACAGCTTCAGTGTGATCACTTGGCAATCCACCCCCTGTGGCCAGCACTTATTTGGTCTCCTTCTGACTTAATCACAAGAAAACAGACCCCTCCATCTTCACCAGGAAATGTCCAAGGGAAACTGGAGCTCTCTGACTCTCAAACTGACCGCGCAGCTCCCTCCTACTAGCAAGAGCCTTTCCTCTCCCACATCATCTAAATAACCTCAGAAGAGAAACTGAGGTTTCTCTCTCTCTTCTACCCATTTCTCTCTCCATTACGCTCAGGCTCTCTCTTATTCCCTACCACATAAGCTGCCACTGACAGACCGTGTCTATGTAGGCAGTGATGGGGTTTGCACAAGCATGAGTGGCAGGCTGTATCATTGAACTTGTCATGGATGTACCATCAGCAGGCCAAATCCTGTCCTGCACAGCCTCTCAGTGAGAGGGACAACCAATTTTAAGGAAGGAGGAAGCATTTGATTTCACAATCTGAAGCAAGGTGAGCAATTGGAAGGTGTGCCTTGGCAAACACTGCAGGCTTCACCAAAGCCAGTGTTAGGCATCGCCATCCCCTTGTCATTGCTGTCACCATTTCCATATTATCTGTGGGTGGACATGGAAATGTTGTGGCCTTCTGGGTGGGAATTAAGAGGAAGCTAAACAAAGTCATGTAAAGTAGAAATGTGCAAAAGGGAGTCTTGAGGTTGGAAAAGGAGGAGGAAAGGGCAGAGTTGGGGGAAAGAGGAATAACATTTTTGGCTTTATCTTAGCTCACAGAGAAACTGGGCCTTTTAAGCAAACATTAAGAAGTGAACTAGTGGCCCCAGACAGTTTGGTTCAGTGGATAAAACATCGACCTGTGGACTGAAGGGTCCTGGGCTTGATTCAAAGGCATGTGCCTGGGTTGTGGGTTTGATCCCCAGTGTGGGATATGCAGAAGGTAGCCGATCAATGATTCTCTTTCATCATTGATGTTTCTGTCTCCCTCTCCCTCTCCCTTCCTCTCTGAAATCAATAACAATATGTGTAAAAAAAAATTTTTGTTTAAATAAAGATATCTTGATTTTAAAAAAAAAGAAAAGAAGTGAACTAGTGTTTCTCAACAAGGTGGTTGTAGAGAAGATTTGTTTGCAAAATACTTCTGGTTCTATGGGAAGTGCCTGTTCTGATAGTCCTTCCCCACATGTTATATTACATGCCTGCAGATGACAGGTCAGCTGGGGTGGCTGATAGAGGGGAGATGGAGAGTCCTTCCCCTTGACCAGAGATTCTGAGACTTCAATGTGCTCAATCATCAGCTAGGCTGCTGATTAAAATGCAAAACCTGAGACCCATTCCCAGAAACTGACTCAATTGGTCTCAGAAGGTGTCAAGAGTAACCCAAGGGATTCAGATGCTGGTGGTGCAGGGATCACACTTGGTGAAAGTTGCCTTCCAGCAGACAAGAAGAATGGAGAATTCACTTAGTGTCTCAATGATGTGGTAGAGACTGGGTCTGGTATTAGTGGACAGTGAAGGCACAGGCCAGGGGCTACACAGGATCAGGATGAGGATTCTGTTCAGAATTGGAGTCCAGAGGCAGGAGAAGGAGTAGAGCTTCTCAGTCTTCAATGGAGTGATTGCAGACTTGACTCTGGTGACCGATGACCCTGTGGTATTGGGTCAGCCACTCACCCTCTCTAAGCCTCAATTTTCCTCATCTGTAAAATGAGAATGTCAGTTCTGCTATTTTGGGATTCTATTATACTAAGATCATTTCCCTTTTGCATTTTCTTTTCTCCTTATTTAAATACCTCTTTGCTTCCTCTACCTGGGTTCCTGAGTTGGAAGAAGACTGAGAAAACCAAACCTTGTAACTCATTTCCTTTACTAAAGAACTTTTCTCTCACCCCCTTTGGTCTCAGGGAAAACAGATGTGAACAGCTTTGTGGGTGACCTTAAACTATCCATCTGGGGACAGCTCATAAGGGGCTAAAAGGCTGATTCATAGGGCATAGGATAAAAAAGAAAGACTAAAGTTCTTTTCCACTCTAAGAATCAGCAACCCCAGTTCCAAGTGCAAAAGGCGGTTGCAGTTGTGGGAAATTGGAAAGGTGCCATAAAGACCAGTTAATCCACCATGACACCTGAACTCCTACTGGTGGAGGTTTCTCCTTTCATTACGCCTCAGGTCAATGCAAAATGACCCACCTAAAATGGGTAGATGATATGTAATTTTTAATCATTGTGACCTTCAAAAACATTTTTAATTTTATATTTAGTCATGTATAAGCTCTTTACATAAGCATGAGAGAGAAGAGAAACATGAAAGAAAAATGAGTATAGAAGAATAAAAAGAAAGCAAAGGTACTATTATGCAAAATGAAGACTACACAGTCATGTGCAGCAGCTAGATCTAGATGATACATTTGACTCTAACCTTCCTTGAAGAGAAAGCATAAATGGTCCCTGCTCTCAAGGTACCAATAGGCCTAGTCATGGAGAAACACACTGCACATATGGATGGGTATAAGCATATACAGGAGATGCCACATAGGTTCATGATCAAGGTACAAATGGCTTGGGAAAGAGAGATGCTCAGAGGAAGTTCATGAGGATGGCTGGGCTGCATCTGGATCCTGTGAGGTCCTGTTGGCTGAGCTAGTAGGAGGTCTTGGGAAAACTTAAAGGAGGTTTCCGTGGTCTTAACAATACTAGCCCTGTTGGAGAGAAGGGATTTTCACTATCTACGGTCAACCCTGGAGACAGCTTTTCATGCCTTACCTAAGCTTAATGATGCAGAAATATTTCCTGGGCTGGTCTTCCTTGCTAAAGCAGAGACGTGCCTATGTGTTAGGGGCACAAGCGAACCAATGCATGTGTAATTTGTCAAAGCAATATTTATTAAGCACCTCCAATGTGCCAGGCATTGTGTTATGGAGAACATGATAGCAAGCAGAAGAGATGGTTGTCAGGTCTGTTTGCTTACCTACCCTATCTGGAAGAGTCGAGTCGCTTAGAGGACAGTGAGAGTAAGGTCATCCCCATTATGGCACCAACAGTGTGTGTCTGGGAGCCCAGTGACATTCCAAGCATCCTGTCTTGAGAATCCACTGGAAGAATATTTCACTTTATTTTTTAAGTAAACATGTTCACATAGAAGGTGAGACAAAATGACTTCTACAATTACAGGCTTTAGAAATTCCAAGAAAATTGAAAGAGAAAAAATAAGCCACTTTTCTTACCTATAAGCAGAAGCCCAATGCAGTGATGAGCTGCCCTTCAATTGTCTAGCTGCCTGCAGACTTCCTCCCACCTTGTGTATTTGAGTGAGCACACACAAAAGCATTTAGTTCTCCAGTTATTTAAGTCTGCTTGTGGGTTCTTTTTGTGGATTTGCCACACATTAGATTGTAGTCCTCAACAGTAGCCAGAGTGTGTTTGAGTTCTACTATCTCCCACTGCTGCAAATCTTAGGAGGCAGCATGCTGAGAGAAAGAATCACCAGGTCCCAGTCATGGCACTCCCATCAACTGGCTGCATGATATCGGTAAGTTGTGTCACTTCTCTGGACTCCGATATTTTCATCTACAGAATATTGTCTAATAGATCAACTCTAATAATCTAACTACCATTCCTTGAGCTTGTACAATGTGCCAACCACTTTGTATATGTTCTTCCCCATTATCACAAGGACCCTGAGAAGAACTATCTCTGTTTTGCAAGTGAGGATTCTGAGGATCAGGAAGTAACTGGGCAAAGGTCTCACAAACATAAGTGGCTAAGGCAGAGCTGCACAACCCCAATGTCCAGGCTCTTTACTCTGCACCACACCTTAAGGTCTTACCTCTGGGTCCACATTCCATGCCAACCTCCTGTCCAAGCCCAGGCTCCCTCAGAGCCCTGCCCCCTCTACAGATGGGAAGCAAAGGTAACAAGCCAGAGGAGGAAGTTCAGGTGTCTGTCGGGTGACGCAACTAGACTCTGTGGCTGAAGCCAGCTCTCTGGGCTCTCAGACGGAGTTTGGATTTGCCAGATGGAGGCTGGAACATGTCCCTCTCCCTCTCTGTCTCCCATTGCACATGCAGACAGGGGGTCTCACAAGAAATTCTGCCTCTGGCCCATGTGCTCATTCTTTATTATTATTATTATTATTATTATTATTATTATTATTATTTATCTGTCTTTATTGTTGAAAGTATAACAGATGCCCTCTCTTTTCCCCATTGATCCTCCTCCTCCCCACTCCTGTCCCTTCCCCAGGCCTTCACCCCACTATTGTCTGTGTCCATGGATTTTGCATACATGGACATAACTTCTTTGGTTGATCTCTTCCCTCCCACTGCACCCACTTCCCTCTGAGAATCCTCAGTTTGTTGCATGCTTCCATGTCTCTGGATCTATTTTGTTTGTCAGTTTATTTTGTTCATTATATACCACACATAAGTGAGGTAATGTGATACTTGTCTTTCTCTGACTGGCTTATTTTACTTAGCGTAATACTCTTCAGGGCCCTCCATGCTATTTCAAAGGGTAAGAGATCCTTCTTTTTCATGGCTGCATAATATTCCATTGTGTACCAGGTTTTTTATCCATCTATCTACTGATGGGCACTTGGGCTGTTTACAGATCTTAGCTATTATAAATAACATTGCTATTAGCCTAGGTGTGCATGGTGTTTCAAACTTCTTAGAATATATAAAGTACTTATACAACTCAACGAAAGGAAGACAAACAATCCAATCAAAAAATGGGCAAAGGTCTTTATTATCCATTGACTGGCTTATTTCACTGAGCATTATGCTCTCCATTTCCATCCATGCTGCTGCAGATGGTAAGAATTCCTTCTTTTTTACAGCAGCATAGTATTTCATTGTGTAGATATACCACAGTTTTCTAATCCATTCATCTGCTGATGGGCACTTAGGCTGTTTCCAAATCTTAGCTATGGTAAATTGTATGCATGCATATGAGCATAATCAATGGACACAAGGCACTGGGGGGGGGGGCGGTAAGGGAGGAGGAGGGAAGGTCAAGGGGAAAAATGGAGACCTATCTAACATTCATTGTAATACTTTAAGCAATAAAACAAACTTTAAAAAAAATAAAAATAAAGTCTACTCTTGCTCACTTGTGGGGAAAAAATGGGCAAAAGACATAAATAGATTTCTCCAAAGAGGACATACAAGTAGCCAAGAGACATATAAAAAAATTTTCAATGTCACTAATCATCCAAGAGATGCAAAATAAAATGACAATGAGGTACCATCTCACACCTGTCAGAATGGCTATCATCAATAAATCAACAAACAACAAGTGCTGACAAGGATGTGGAGAAAAGAGAACCATAGCTCATTGCTGGTAACTGGCATTTGACCCAGTGATCTGTGCGCTCATTCTTGATCCTTCAGATGATCTAAGAGCTGCTGTATAATCCAACCCACAATATGTGTGGGTTTAGGAGAAGCTGATGAAGATTAAAGATTGTTGCTCCACATTGACTTAAATTTTAATCAGCAAATTAAATTTTAATTTGGAGATTAACACATATATACATACACGCACACACACACTTTCAGGCACACATGCATACATTCCCGTAGAGGAATGTAATAAGAGTTGTACCCTTAAACCACTCATGTTCTTTTTGTTTATTTTTCCAGTTATGGTGACCGTATTTTCTGAACCAAATATCAAAACAAATGGTCTAACACATGGCAGCTATCCTGTCTTAGGGCACATGAACAGAATTGTTTGCAAGCAAGATGTCCCAGAAAATGTGGATATGTAGAGTTATCCTAAGGAGGACAGTTTTTCATTTTCCTCTGTGGCCTTGTGCTGTCCCTCTGCAAAGTTCAGAACCCAAGGGGCTATCCCAAGGGTGGGGTTGTCTCTTTCCTAGGTCACCTATGAGCCAGTCTGCGAACACTTTAAAGATGTCTCTTCTGGCATAGAATGGAGTGGATGGACAATTTTGGGGGGTTAAAGGTGTTGGAGGTGCGTGAAGAGACTGGACAATAATTGTACACCTATGGATGAGGACAGTGGGGGGGCAAGGACAGAAGTTGGGGTGGGAAATGGGAGAAGGGGAGCTATGGGGGAAAAAGAGGAACAACTGTAATAATCTGAACAATAAAGATAAATTAAAAAAAATTAATAAATAAATATGTCTCTTCTAGGAACTGGGATTTCATTGGAAAAGTTATTTTTAGCTCTTCCACTTACAATGTGATCAATTTGGCTGCCACAGGTTGTTTTTCCATAGTCTGGCGAAGAAAGAAGGTAGCCTTAGTAGAGAAACGGCTTTTCAGTAGGTTCCCTTATTTCTCTACAGTGATGTGCTACTCATATTGGGGATAGGGTGATCCCAGGCACAAACAAGGATAAAAGGGCAACAGAAGCATTGCTGCTGCTATCAATTAGTCATTAGGGGCCCAAAGGTATGTGGCTATAATTGCTGGGGACATCAAAGAATGATATAAACAGAATTAAAAGGGAACTCACAGAATCAGAGGACATATTAATATCCAGAATTTCTACTACTCAACAACAAAATCAGATAATCCAGTTAAAGAATGGTAAAGAACTTTTCTCCAAAGACATATACAAATGGCTAATAAGCAGATGAAAAGATGCCACATGTCACCGATCATTTCAGAAATGTAAGTCAAAACCACAATGAGGTGCTACCTTATACCCATTAAGATAGCTGCTAACAAAAACAAAAAATAACAAGTTTTATCACAGATGTGGAAAAATGGAGCCTCTGTGCACTGTTAGCAGGAATGTAAAACAGTGTACCCACTATGGAAAAGAGTATTGAGGTTCTTCAAAAAATTTAAAATAGATTTACCATATGTTCCAGCAATCAATCGCACTTCTGGGTATATACCCAAAAGAACTGAAAGCAGGATTTTAAAGAGATATTTACACACCCATGTTTACAGCATCATTATTGACAATTGCCAAGAGATGGAGGCAACCCAGTGTCCATCAACAAATTGTGAAATATACATACAGTGGCATCAGCCTTAAAAAGAAAGGCATTCCTGTCACATGCTACATATAACATGAATGAAATTTGAGTACATTATGCTAAGTGAAAAAGCCAGTTACAAAAAGAAAGATAGTATATGATTCAATTTATATAGGTGGTGAAATTCATACAGCTGGAAAATAAAATAGTGGTTCCCAGTGGCGAGGGGGTGAAAGGAATGGGAGTTATTATTTAACAGCTACAGGGTTACCGTTTTATAAGATGAAGAGAGTTCTGGAGAAGGATGTTGGTGACGGTTGCACAACAATGTGAATGGACTTAACATCATTGAACTATACCCTTAAAAACAGCAAAGAGAGTAAATTTTATGGTATGAGATACATCATAATTTTAAAATAAATATTACAATTTATAATAAAGTAAATTAATTAATTAAAACAAAACCTGTCAATCAACGGAAACAGGAGCAATCCAAACCCCCAATACCATGGGAAGTTAAAGAATGAAGAGATATCTGGGACCTGAGCAGAGTGAAGCAGTCAGAAACGGAGTCATAGAGGATTTGTGAATGACCTGGGTAAGGGGTGAAAAGGTGAGGGGACAGTCCAGACAGACAGAAGAGCATGAGCAAATGGATGTAAGAGAATGGGCATGGTGCATGGAAGCAAAAGAGAAAGACTAGCCCAGACATACGAAGCAGAGTGCAAAGTTGGGAAATAATGAGAAAAAAAACACACCTTGGGATGGGAATTATAGAATCAGAGGGTAGATAGATGTGAATAACACCCAATGGTAGAGTCGCTGAACTGGGCTCCCTGACCGGGCCCTGCCCCTCTCTGAGCAATGAAGGACCCGAGGAAAGGTGAGATCACAGGTGAGCAGGGCCTATCACAAGGCCAGGAAGAGAAGGAGAGAGAAGGGAGGGAGAGAGAGGCAAACCTAGCAGATTTGACACCTCAAACAGGCTGTGTTTTAAGTGATTTTCAGTAAATATAATGCAATGAAATGAATATATTTTGTGTATAAATAACAATTTTAACTCACCAAATAAATATTATTGAATCTTCCAGTTCTCTCTTTTTTACTATTTTAAATTATGACCACAAAAATTCCAAGGGATCACAAAGAATTACATAACTGAAGTGGCTCAAGTTATATTTTTTCATTTTTACAGTCATTGTGCTATAATTGTTTATTTTTTATCCACTGTATAAACACAAAAATAAGTACTACAGCCTTGGCTGGGTGGCTCAGTTGATTGGAGTGGCATTTCATACACCAAAAGTTTGTGGGTTTGATTCCAAGTCAGGGCACATACCTAGGTTTCAGGTTCAATCCCCAGTCAGCACATATATGGGAGGCAACCCATCAATGTTTCTCTCTCACACTGATGTTTCTCTTTCTTTCCCACACTTACTCTCTCTCTCTCTAAAAATCTATAAAAACATATCCTCAGGTGAGGATTAAAAACCAACAAAAAAAACTATGTACTACCACCAACTGTGTGCTGGGAACAAGTTTGAATGATTTGTAACTGTTATATATTCACTCTGGAAATAAACAAATATAGTCACCTTACATGCGACAGGGGCTGTCTGTACTACTGAGTTCTACAAATTAACTTCCATGCAGAATGCAATATTTGTTAAGAGAAAAGAAATTTTTTTAATGTCCTACTTGAAGTTCACATATATATTATTAAAACTCAGTAGTAACTGCAACAATAATTTAGAATGTAGACCAACAAAAGAATTGTTGAAAGGAGTATTTTATCACTGATATTGACAGGGCATGATGATAACAAAATGTTGAGCAATTTCTAGTCAGTGTTATTATTATTTTTAAGTTCCTTACAGATAAAACACCCCATTATTTCCTATACCCAGGGCAGACCACTGCCACGGTATAACACTCAAGGGGAGATTAATTAGATGATGCAGAAGAGGTGAGTTAACATTAGTAGCCAACTTTCACCATGCTAAGCAGTTTAGCTACACTTCTTACCCTTCCAATGACAGTGCTCCACTGGCCTTAGGAGTTATTTCCACTTGAACTTCTATCAATTCATTCAGAATAGTGCATAATTTCCTGGCTAATTCCTAGGCTAATAGGCACAGCAGGAAAGCACACATAGCAAGTTTATGTGTTTATGCTTTGATTTCCAAAGCTAATGGTTTATTTAACTAGCAGGTTATTTCTTGATTACAAGCCCCTAACAGGCTGAAATTGTGTTTGTATTTCATAAATTGAATTTCACAAAGCTTGCATTTCAAAATAATGTGTCAAGTTCAGCTCATTCTTATACCAACGTTTGTAATCAAAGCACAAGGAGTAAGCTTCTATTTGTAAATAAAGCTGCAGATAACCTTAGCTATTAGAGGAGAATAACTCTATGTACATTCATTCTACATATGTTTACATAGAGCACAATGTACTGAAGGCATGAGATATGGAACTGGTTAAACTACCACCACAGCCTCAACAACAAAATTGTAATTTATGCAAGCTTGTTCAGCACCTTTAGCAATTATATATATTATTGATTTCAGAGAAGAAGGAGAGGGAGAGAGAGATAGAAACATCAATATGAGAGAGAATCATTGATCAGCTGCCTTCTGCACGCCCCACACTGGGGATCGAGCCTTGACCAGTTCCATGACCTCCTCGTTCATAGGCTGATGCTCAATCACTGAGCCACACTGGCCAGACAGGGAACTCTTGCATGTGTTCTGTCAGAGCACCTATGGCTGTCCCAGGTTTTGAGGAATCACACCAGCCCACCTGGCTATGTTTTGTGTCCAGTTCTGATCCCTCTGATTCCCATTTTTTTTCCTCACTGATGCCACCCTTTCAGACTGATGACTAAGATGCATTATTTTTTATTCCAATTTGACATCCCACTCAGTCTTGCAGAGCTTTCTAGTTCTATAGTCTGCAGCATGTGATTCTGCTTAATCTCAACCTGGCTTCCAAGACCCCAATGTTGAGAGTAATTCAGACATGACATGTGTAACTAGTACACTGATGGATGGCAGTATAGTCATGGTGCAGGGTGAGTCAAAGAAATTGTGGCTCTATGCAGGCAACATCAGTAAGTTCAATCCCATCAAAATCCAGCAAATATTTATTGGGCATCTAATATGTGCCAAACAACAGGCTACGTTCTGAAGATGTAGCAACATTTTTTTAACCAGGCTTCTATCCTCTGAACATAATAGTCTTCATGGGAATCAAATATTAAAGTTACCACTGTAAGTGTTTTATTACCAAAAGGCAGATACAATCTCTAATGGGAATATAAAACAACAGGATTTAATTTACACTACAGTTGCCACCAGGAAGTACTCTAAAGGAAATATGACATAAGCTAAATGTGACACTTAAGTAGGAGATTAGCTAGTGGAAAATGATAGTACAATGAAGGGAACAGCAAAGGTTGAAAGCATGACACTTTTGGGGGAAATACAGAAATTCCACCATGAATGGAGATGGAGATAATAGGAGAAGAATGGTAACAACAGGTGGTTTGGTATAACTGGAATATTTAATGCAGTGTGTAAGGATGAAGCTAGATAACTAGGCAGAGATCAGATCAAAAAGCATCTGGACAGACATGTCCTGAAGTCTGTCTTTGCAGTGATGGAGAGAGGCAGTGAAAGGCTTTAATTAGGAAAATTCACAAGTGAATTTATGCTTCACGGAATTTACTCCAGTGGCAGTAGAAAGGACTGATTCAAACCCAGTTAGGAGCCTTCCACACTATCAAGGAAAAAGATGGGAAGGGCTGAAGCCATGGGGCAGATGAAAGGAGAGGAAAATTTTGAGAATTTTTCTAAAGCTAGAACTGACATAACTTCATGGCTCACTCTTAGGATAAAAGGTATGAAATAAGAAGATAATAATGATGCTCAGAATCCAGGCTTGAGTAATGGAGTTAATTCTGTGACCTTTCATCAGAAGAGCACGTATTGGAAAGAAAGTAGTTTTGAACACTTTATTTGTGCTATTTTGGGCCATGTAGCAAGTTATTAGGTATGTTGTACTAGAGCTCAAGAGAAGGGTCTTTCGAGAGAAAAATCACAGTCATAAATATAAGTGTAATTTCTCAGGGAATATCTAAATTAAGAAAAGCCAGAAAATGGTTCAGAAAGCATTCTTTTGTGCAGAGTGAGAAGAGGAGATATCCAAGCCACCTCACAGGAAGAGGGAGGGTGAGAAGACTAGGTGAGACATGCACAAAAGCCAAAGGAAAGAAGGTGAGAACTACCGGTTCACATGCGAGGTCAAATTGCATGCAGAGAGGAGGATTTGGCAATTAGAGAGGAGGTCAAGGGAATCTTTAACAGACTGCCTTCAGGAGTCTTCCCTCAGGGAAAGTTAGGGGTTCACGGGGCCACGGTCCACATCATGTGATGAAATCAATCCAGATTGAAGCATCAAATGAAGCAGAACAAAAGGAAGCCATGGGTGGAGGCTGGAGTGTTGGATTTTCATATTAAGGGCATGGAGCCTATCAACATGTGATCTTGGGAGGGAGATGTGATGGGGGTGGGTGTCAATCACTGAACTGAGGTCAGGAAATTCCCAACACAAGCACCACGGTCATTCCAAATGGAAGCAGAAGCGGGTGGAGAGGAAGACTCTTAGGTAGGTGAAGGATTAAACCTGAAGGTTGGTGGAGAGGTAAGAGAAAGGGAGCAGGTAGTGGTGGAATGTATGCATCTCTGGAGGAGGGTTTAGCAAGGTATGGGGCAAGAGTAAGCCTCTGTGGCAGTAGACATAAGTGTCGGAAAGGTTAACAATGTTCCCAGTTCGTGACTGAGGTCTCAAAGGGATGAGCAAGTTCCACCCGAGGGGCTGCAAGCACAGTGGCATCGTCAAGGACAGTGCCTGACTTTAGGAGACATTGAAAATATTTTAAAATGTATTTGAAATGGAGCAAAATTCCAGAAGTAATAGCGGGAAGAGTTTAGACAGAGGTCAGAAGTTCAGGAAGCAGGAAGCCAAAGAAGAGGACAGCGGATGAGTAATCAAGAAATGGTGTCATGAATTGTCAGGTGTGGAACTGGTGGCATAAGTTCTGAAATTCTTATTTCTCAGTCCTGCTGATTTGAGACACAGGGAGAATTTTACAGATTTTCTCAGATTGTCCATGCCATGGGAAGCAGCCGGTTTGATCATGGGCATATTATATCTTTATGGCTGGGTGGTATTTATCTCATGAACATAGCTCTGTATGTGCCAAGCATGTGCTCTACTCCAAAAGCATATTTCTACATCCACTTCTTGTTCATGTTAACATCTTACACAGATGTGAGTTTTTATAGTCAATTTGACTGGAGGAATTGCCATAAAAATTATAAATGGAATGAACACAGCTTCAAGATTTTTGGCCAACAAACGAGACTGAAATCACATTATTTCTTCCCTTTGTTTAACCTAAATGAAAAGATATTTTGACACTTCAGTGAGCTGCTCTCATTTAAAAAAAAATTAATCTGAGAAATTCTGTCCCATTCTCTCAACATTGGGAGACTTCTGTTTCTCTTTCTGATTTTATTAGCTGCCAGAACACACACACACACACACACACACACACACACACACACACACACACACACCAAAAAAAAACCTTTCATTTTCCTCTCAAACCACCCACTTGGTATCTTTTATGCTTTGGCAATCCACACAGATCACTCCCTCAGCATGGCTGCCTCATTAAGGAATACAGAGAAAGGGACTCAGCCTCACCTCCCATGGGAACAAACAGAGCAGCCATGCAGCCAATCCCTGGGGTTTGGAAGGGAAATGGCTTTAACCCAGCTCTGCACAAAGCAGCCCTCCTATAGGGGCGGAAGCATGTCCACATGACAGAATCAGCTTAGGTTCAATGCCAAGGCCCTTGGACAGACAGTGAGTGGGAAGCAGGGGAGGGAAGGCAGAAGAGATAACCAGACCCTCATTATTGTCATCATTTGCAAGCTTGCCTGCTTCATCCTTCCTAATAGAGTATGAAATGGGAGACACACTATCCCGTTAATCAGCATAGCATTTGACTTGAGTGGCCCAGGGCCTGCATCTCAGGCCAGTGTGAGCAGCAACAATAGTCTGTGTTGGGACTTGAGGAGACAACGGGGGGAAAGGGATGCCTTTCCTGGCTCAGCACCCATGAGTAAGCCTATCTCCAATCTCTTTGCATTTATCTCAGGGATTGGATTCCATCATACTGAGAAGAGCCTTCAGTGCTAGTGAGGCTGTCAGGATGCCTAAAATTATCACAGGCTAAAGACACTGGAGTTCCCCAGCTTAAAAACATATAAGCTGTCCTCTAAGTCTTAGAAAAATGACATGAGTTTCAGACTAGATAGGCTTTTTTTGTTTGTTTGTTAAGATGAAAGAGTTACTGTCTAGGAGCTGTGGCAGAACCTTGGAGAGCACTCTGGTATTGAGGGCAGTGTCCTCAATGATTCTGCACAGGTTGTGGAATGAGGCAAAAATGAGTAGAGTTCTGGCTCCCCCGCTTTCTCAGTGTGAGATCTTGGACTATTGAGGTAATAGAAATAATTATCTACAACCCATAAAGAAGTTTTAAGGGTCAGATTAGGTAAAATAATATACGTAAGGTGCCCCGGAAAAAAAATATATTTTGTATAGTGCCTCTTATTTTTAGATTCTCTCCTGCTCTCTGGAAAGACTCTGAAGGGTGAATTTTGGAATGTAAGCTTGTTTGGAAGATAAAGGGAGCTAGAGGCCAGAAGAGGACCAGTATCTGTGGGAAGAGTGTAGGAAGAACACTACAGGATAGGAATTGGCTGCTGTACAAAAGTGGTGGTGAATAAAAGCCAAGTATGTAGAGGAGATCATTAAGGACATGAGGGTTTGAATCTTGGCTTGGTGCTTTTTAGTTGTTTGGCCTAAGGCAAGTTACGCAGCTTCTCTCTACCTCATTTCACTCACCCACAAAAGAGAAATTACAAAAGTACCTGCCTCATAAGTAGGAAGACCAAATAGTTTTAACCTTCAGACAAGGATTTTTTTAGAGTAAAATGAGTACTATTGATAATTATGCTGGAATAACTTCTACAAACCAAAATATCCTGGTCATGGAGTTGGAAGTATTAAGTGACCTAGTCCTTGAATATGTTTAGATCCACGCTGTCATGTTGCCAGTGCTCAACAAATGTTTCATTTATGTTTGCTAGTGAGTATATCTTGTCAAGTCACTAAACCTATCTAAGTCATTTCCTTGTTTTAAAAAATAGGGATAATAGCTGTACCTACTCTTGGCATCATTGTTAAGGATTAAACGGAATATTGCATATGAAGCACTTGCCACGGTGCTTGACATATAGTAGATACTGAAAATTAGCTATTATTACTGAGTTCAGGGTCAGGGATTAGGTGAGAGGAATAGGAAGTCTACACCTTCTGAAATTGCTCTTTCTCAGTCAGTGTAGAGTTGATAATTCACACATTTGCTAAATGTTTGTCCTGGCCATTAAAAGAAGCTTGAAGGGAAATTTAGATTTAAAAAAAGGGAATTGTTACTTTAGTTAATAGTGATGAGTATAATGTAATAAAGGGGCATTGATTTAGAAGTCAAAAGATCTCTGTCCCAGTCCCAGATTCATAGTTACTAACTCCATGGCTTTGAACTTAACCCTTAGAAGTCCCAGTTTTCTTATCTGTAAACTAAAGGGACTTTATTTCTTATCTGTAAATAAAGGCTATATTTCTCAAGATTGCTATGTGGAACAGCTCTAAGGAAACTGTAAAACATATGAGAATGCATGAGACTATCTTTGATAATGCTACCTTTTACTTTAGCCCTGCTCTGGCTAATGAAACACTCCCCACTCTCCTGTTGTTGTGCTTTCTGAAGAAAATGAGGAGTAAAGTAACAAATTTCTTCTTCATCCACACGCCCCTTCAAGGATGCTTGGTACTTTTAATTCTCCTCCATTTTATACTGCTGCCCGGTTAATGTACTTCTAACAGATTGAGGAGCACTCTAGGCTACAGAAAATCATCCTACTGTCATGTTCAGTTACTCAACCTGCTTCCTTTTCTCTTCACCCCTATTCATTTAGCCCATGCTTCTACACCACCACTGCTCCAAACCTATGCCATTTATGGAGGGCCAGTTAAATTACTTCCTCTCAACACAAACATTTGCATATCTAAATTTTACATTTTAATTATGATTAGGTCTGGTTTAAGTTCAGATATGTGCTGAAAACACCATTTCCCAGTTTATACCATTAACCAGGCTCATTCTTTCATACTTCCAAGCATATAAGTCTAAAGTATGCATACACATGCATACACACACACACACACACACACACACACACACACACACACTACAAGACCTTAGGCAGAAAAAAACAGCCAAATGAACAAGAAGGGATTTCCATGCATATCTTCTTATTAATAGACCTTTTGACTAAAGGAAATATACATTAATTCCAAGCCTGTGTTGGCCCCTACTCCAACTTACTCTCTTATACATTATCTTTCTTCCCATTTTCTCCACAGGTCAGTGTCAGACCAACAAGGGAAAGTTCTCTGCAGGATCTCGGACTCCCTTACTTGAAAAAGGTTAGAACATTCCTGTCACTCTCACTAACGAGGTGGAATGTCAGGAAGGTGGGACTTGATCTTAGTAAATACGCAGAGCTTGGTCCTGGGGTTAGAATTTGTAGTAGCTCATCTGGATGAGATAAGATATTTCAAAGCAATCTACATTTTCCTTGAAAATGTGTCAGTTCGTTTTATGCTGTTGTATTATAATTTAAAAGCCTAATTTTTGTGACTTGAGTAGTGAGGTACCCAGGAACAGAACTACATATTTTTTTTAAAAATGCTTTCAACAAGTCTGGTTCTTAACTCTCACTTTCAAATTAGTTCATCTATCAGCTGGACCACAGGAAAAGCAATGGGCTTTTCTACATTATGGGTAGGAGTATAGGGCTACAACTGTGCAACTGACAGTAGAATAACCGGCCCCAGCAGGCCACCTTTCAAAGTGTACGTTGTTGCAGTGAACATCCAAAGACTAAGAATTAGCTGCCAACGTTTCAGCACCGCGGACAGCTCACCAATACATGGTAGTTGGTGCTTTAAACTTAAGTCTGTATAGCACATTTCCAATGAGGAAACTACAAAAAAAGGGCAGAAACCAAGGCCCTTAGAGTTCATCGGAAGCAGATTCAAAGGGATTATGAGATTTTCTTAGTCGTTTAGTAAAATTATGGAGGATTCAGAACCAAGTGTCCCTACACCCCACATCTTCCCATGTGAATAGGCTGCTAAAAACCACTAACTAAGGAAAATAGAAGGGCTATGAAAGGTCTAGTCTCACCAAAAAATGTGAAGGCAATTGCTTTTCTGGAAGCTTTCTTGGAGGAAAATGAGATGGGGATTTAGCAGTCAGACTTAGGCAGAACCTCAATCAGATAATAGCTTTCTATTACAACATGGAGAGCATAAACATATTACAAGCATTCATTCATGGGGCTAATTACAATTCCGTAATAATAATTAATTTATAAAACTTTCAGTTAGGTAATAAATCTTATGTATTATGCTCATATATCTCTTAGACATATGAATATGCATGCACAAACATGTATTCTCACGTTCCATGAAGTCACATATTCCCTTTATGGTCCTTTTCCTCATGTCTCCCTCAGGGTATCTCTTTATTCTCCTTTCCTCCCCCCTTTCTTACCCCATTTGGGTCCCAGTTTTGCTTTCTAACTCAAAGGAGCTCTCAACTGCACAGACAAAATTATGAAATGTACTGAAAGTACATGGACGTTGATAACAATTCCAAGCCAACATTATTGATGGAGGATGAACAAGAGTTCATTTGTGCAACTCAATATGGTAGAAAATTATTTGATTAATACTGTGATTAATACTAAAAAGGCATAAAAACAATGCTGATTCTGTGTCAGCACGTATCCGAAGCTCTGGGAATGTATCTGTGACCAAGACAGAGAAGAATACTGCCATGATGGAGCCCCTGTTCTTGTAGGAGAGACAGATAATAAGCAAGTTAGCAGAAAATATAATACATTCCAGAAACTAATAATTTTCATTAAAATATTGCCATTCTAAGGAGGTGACAGTTGAACTGATACAGGTAACTTTATGCCAATGACAATCATTAGTAATTTAAAATAGTTGTGTGTTATCTATACTTCTCAGAAACATTGTCATCTGCTCACCTTCTAGGCAAGGAAACAAATTCTTTTATCATACAAACAAAAACAAATGCCCCGTAGCTAAGAGGGACAGTATGTTTGTGCAGTAAAAACTGGCTGATGTAACAGATAAATCCAAAGTTTTCAGTGATTTTAGGTATTACATGTTTATTTCCTGTTTACCTCCAGTCTGATCCAAGGCTAGAGGCAATTGGGTTCAGGGGGGTCCAAGGTCACTGGGGTACTGTCATTCATAGGGCAGAGGGAGAAGAGGAAGCGTATTGGGTCACACGGAAGATATTTTAAGGGGCAGATATTTCATCACATTTTTAACTGGAACTGAGTCACATAGTCTCAACTAATGGTAAAAAAGCCTGGAGGAGACAGTATAGCTGTGTGCCTAGGAACCCTTAATGAACACTGCCTCATCTCTACCCCAAAGAGGTGGAAGGAAAAAACTATCTTACACTTTGAAAAGAGTATCTACACTGCTGATGGGAGAACTAACTAGGCCAAGAGTTTAGTTAATATACAGTTTTCCTTATTCACTCTGAAGGATGATGGGCAAATGAATTTTTCAAATCATGGCAACTACAGGCATAACAGTGGTGTAATAATGCTTCAATGACCATTAACCAATTGGACCTTCAGAAACTTGCATCCTTGTACATGGACAGAGCATGAGTATTGTTTCCATTTTAGAAAATGGTGAACCGAGGCCAAGCAATCACTTAGAGCTGAAAGAATCTAATATATTATTTCATCTAAATCCATCATTTCAGAGTTGAGGAAATTATCATCTAAAGGGGTGTTGCCGTTGGCCCCATGTGTATAGAATTAGTCATTAAATGGGTGTAAAGTTTCAGTTATGCAAGATGAGTAAGTGCTAGAGACCTGCTACCACACAGTGCCAGTAGTTCACATGCACCTTCAAGTTTAAGAGGTTAGACCTCACATTGTGTTCTTACCACAAAACAACAACAAAGAAAACAGAGGGAACCACACAGAGATGTTGGACATGTCTGTTACCTTGATTATGGTGATGCTATCAGGGTTTTTGCATATGTCCAAACTAATAAAATTATATGCATTAAATAGGTTCAGTTATTTCTATATCAATTATACCTCAGTGAAGACTTTAAAACAGAAAATGTTAAAGCTCATGCATAATTAATAATGAGGGTAAATTTCATTTCATTGAAGATTTTTTTATTAAGTATCTACACACACATACACACACACACCACATACATACACTAGATAACAATGTGAAATCCTCTACACTAGTATAATAACAGGATATAAAAACATAACTTCCCTGGAAGCAATCAAAAAAAAAGCAGGTCTCCTTTTCAGCCTCCCACTTCTTTGATTCATGGGTAATATTCACATCCCTCGGAGTTCCTCTTTTTTCTCTCTCTCATTCTATACTTTCCTCCTAGGCAACGCTACAGTTTCAATTGTATTCGAATTGTTTGGGGAGGATGCCCAGAACTCTCTCACCCAGATGTAGTCCCACAGATATCCAACTGCCTCCTGGGTATTTCATTGTTTCTCAAGTAAACAAAACTGAACTTCTCTCCTCTCACAAACTTGACTGTGCTCTAATGCTCCTTCCCTCAGCTCACTCAAAAAGGAAACCTGGAAATCAGACTGACTCCACACGCCCCCTACCCTGTCGGCGGCTGGGTTTCCTAAAAGCAGAACACAAGAGGAGGCTTCTTTTGCAAGTGATTTATTGACAGAGTGCTCTCTGGAGAAGGGAATTAAGGAAACTAGGTGGACAAAGGAAGAAGCTGAACAAAAACACGGCCTCAGCTGGAGACCAGCTTCACCTGGTCCCACGGGGAGCTCTGGAGCTCAGAGAACAGGGCAACGCTGATCCCACCTTGGGGCTATGAGATCAGACTTCCGTATCCTCACATCAGTCAGTCATTGGCTACAAACTGACGGTGGGGAGAGGGTACCATAATCTCCTACACGAGACAGCTCCTATTCAGACAGAGCCAGTGCTCTGGAGAAGTGGTCACTGAGGAATTAGCAGTCCACACTCACAGCAGCTGGAGGAGGGATAGATGCACTTGCCAGGTAAAGGGGATCTGGGCAAAGTACCAACAGCAAACACAAAGTCTCCCATAGGCAACTAATCTATAAAGACCATTGAGTTATCTCCTAAATATGATTCTAATCTGTCTACTTCTCTCCATCTCCAATACCCTGAGAAGTGCTTTCACACCTCTGCTCTCCGGCATGGTCGAATTCCTCCACTAAGGATGCTCTTTTTCCACATGTGGATATTTATGCATCGTTCAAGTCCAAGTTCAAATGTCAATTCCTTTTTGTAGTTTCTGCTGATCCAGCTCTCCTCCTGCAGAAATAGTCACTCATTTTGTTCCCATTGTACTTTATATGTTCATCAGTTGCAGACTTAGACACTAATAACTATAGCACAATGAATGGTTTCCCCCTTTACATGGTGGTACAGTATCTCCTGAGAGGATGGATTGTGTATTATTCATTTCTGTATCTGCAGTGCAAAACACAGTTCCTGACACACAGTAGGTGCTCAATAAATGTCTGGATGTAACCCTAAACTGTACATAATAAGTCATGGGGCAGCAAAGCTGACCTGGAGGCATTCGTCGGTGGAAATCCTAAATTGGGTAGAGAAGAAATCTAGGTACTGACACACCACTTCTTCCTATTCACTCTCAAATGCACATCTATCCATCTCCAAACAGCACATCCATCTGTTAAACTCAAGATCAACTGGTCCATTCTCTCACTATTTCATCTCTCTCAGGTCGAGTCCTTTTCTGACCTCTTAGAAAATTTCACAATGATACCATGGCATTTTCACACAGGCCAGTGTACTACAGCTTATAGTGAGTTCTAATTATTTCATGTGTGACTCCTTGAAAGCTAGGGCCTTACCTTACAACTCTGTGTATTACGCTGGGGACAGTAGTAGATAATGAGGGCTCAAGGAGTTTTTTCAGAATTGATTATGGCAGGAATCACTTGGGTGTGGCATTTTGAAAGAAGCAGTCAAAGCGGAAGGCTGTTTACATGAAAGGTTGTTCATCAGCATAAGTTACTACCTCCTGGACTACGATGTGACTGCACTCGATACACCTGACTGTGAACTCAAGCCACCTGACCTAGGAGAGGAGCTGCACCTGGTTTCCTTGGGGAATAACAAACTGCCTGCTTCAGGAGGTGTTGCTGTGGCCCCATGATCCTTGTTCAAGGTTAGGACACAGGGCAGTCCTTCTGCAGTTTAAAGGAGAGAGAGAAGGAAGCGAAAACCCCATAAACTTGGAAACAGCACTGCACCCTGGGATCCGAATTGATTTTTTCTCTCTCTCCTCTGACTCTGTGGGCTGCAAGGCTGGGATCAATAAGACACAAGTCCTCTATTAAAGACAACATGGAACATTTCTAAGGTGGAGTGGGCGAGTGGAGAGCCGGTGCTTGTAGGATTGAGAGGATGGTGGAGTCTGTTGCATGAGGGCTCTGAGAGCAGGTCCTAGCATGGAGTACATGGCCCACTGCCCATGGAGACTTGACATTTGCCCAGTGATGCAATGGCTGAACCTGAACAGGCCTGTTAAGAGAAGAGGCCATGTCAGGGTAGGTTTTTTGTTGTTGTTGTTGTCATTGTTTTGTTTGTTTGCTCAGTGTCCATGTACTTCCACTGAATTTTGACTTCCTTGTCTGTAAAGTGAGGACAGTCATGCCCAATTCTAGAAAACAAGTGCACAGTAGCATTTATAAGCCGAGTCAGCATTTAGTAAATTTAGTGGCTCTTCATCTTTCTCCTGTTCCCATTGCAAGTTTGACTCTGGTTTGCAGTGTTTGCACAGGACCCTCTGCTTCCTCCATTCTGAACTTGACCCTAGATCTGATTGCTTCAGTCTGTTTGGGTTTTGCCTTGTATGGAACCATGTAGCATCTGGAGTTACACACACCACTCAGCATGTGATGGTGGTTCCTTGCTTATTGTACTCTTGTTGCTTTAGTATGTAATCTTGACCTTCCCGGATAAAGCCCAGGAGCCCCCTCACTTGGCAGACACAGTCCTCTAGGAACATGAGCTCCGTGAAAATACAGACCACACTCATCAGGCACTCCCAGCCTTGAGGGCTATGCCCAACAAGTATTCGTTGAGTTAATGAGTGGCAAAGGAATTTGACTCTATTTCAAGCTTTGAGAATGAGGAATATTGTTTAAGTAACCTAATTTGGGGATATTCAAGAGTCTCTATGAACCAAATATATAAAATGAATTTTGTTGTATAAAAAAAGCAAATTTCACCTCCATGTCAACTAGTTTTGTTCTGGGCACTTTGGAAATTTTAATGCTTCATATAATGGAAAGTATCACAGCTTATTCCTAATTATTCATATTTTAAATAGTCATGAATGATTTTAACATGATCTTGTTGTAAATAATCATGACAACGGGAAAGAACTACTGAACTAAAGTCGAGACTCATCTTGCTTCTTTCCCATCCATGTGACTGTGTCAAATCAGTTCCCCTCTGGGTCTGTTTTCCTTATCTGTAGAAGTACTGGTATCTAATGTCTGTTTGATATGTAATAGCTAGTTTGGGGAGCTAAATTCCACCTCTCCACATAGCTCAGATTGAAATTTTTGCAACTTTCTATTCTTATTTGGATGTTATATACAAGAAGGATGTTTTCGTTGCCAAAAGAATTTTGTCACCAGATGACAATGTACCAGTAAGATCGAAATACAAAGTATGACATCCTGTTTTGTAAATTTTTAAGGCTTTTAAACATTTTTATTGAATTTATTGGCGTGACATTGATTAATAAAATTATGTAGGTTTCAGGGGTACAATTCTATAATACAACATCTGTATATTATATTATGTGTTCACCAGCCAAAGTTAAGTCTCCTTCTGTCTCTATTTATCTCCCTTTACCCTCTCTAACTCCCTTTCCCCCCTTTCTCTCTGGTAATCACCACACTTTTATCTGTGTCTATGAGTATTTTTTTCTAATTTTGCTTGATTTCTTCAACTTTTCTGTCCAGCCCTCTTTCCCTTTAATAGCTGTCAGTCTGTTTTCTGTATCCATGAGTCTGTTCTATTTTGTTTGTGTATTTTGATCATTAGATTCCACATATAAGTGAAATCATATGGCACTTGTCCTTCTCTGACTGGCTTATTTCACACAGCATAATATGCCTCAGGTTCATCAATGCTATCACAAAAGGTAAAATTTTGTTCTTTTTCACTGCTGGATAGTAATATACTGTGTCAGTGTATCACAGCCCCTTTATCCACTCATTCACTGATGGGCACTTGGGCTGCTTCCAAATCTTGACTATTGTAAATACACTGCAAAGAAAATATGGGTACATATATTATTTCAAATGGACATTTCAGGTATTTTCAGATATATTCCCAGAAGTGGAATTGCTGGATCATAAGGCAGTTCCATTTTTAAGTTTTGGAGGTAACTTCACACTGTTTTCCACAGTGGCTGCACCAATCTGCATTACCACCAACAGTGCACAAGGGTTTTATTTTTTCCACATCTTTGCCAAAACTTGTTTGTTGATTTATTGATGATAGGTATGAGATGATAGTTCACTATAGTTTTAATTTACATTTGTCTGATACTTAGTGACTTTGAGCATCTTTTCATATGTCTATTGGCCATCAGTATGTCCTATTTGAAGAAATGTCTATTCAGGTCTTCTGCCCATTTTTAATTGGACTGTTTGTTTTTTGGGGTGTTGAGTTGTATAAGTTATTTATAAAATCTGGATATTAACCCCTTCTCAGATGTATCATTGGAAAATATGTTCTCCCATTCAGCAAGTTGTCTTTTCATTTTGTTAGTGGTTTCCTTTTGTGCAAAACTTTTTAGTTTGATGTAGTCCCAGTTGTTTACTCTTCCTCTTGCCCAAGCAGACATATCAGAAAAAAAAAGTATTGCTACAAGAAGTGTCCAATATTTTACTGCCTATGTTTTCTTTTAGGATTTTTATGATTTCAAGCTTTACATTTAAGTACTTAATCTATTTTTA
>PVJC01005510.1:0-58832 GCA_004026665.1 Murina feae | reverse complement strand
TGCTAGTGATTCTTTGAAAGGTTCCTGATTGGGGGGGCGGGGGGGGGGGGGGGGGGGGGGGGGGCGGAGGGAAGAGCTGCAGAGTGAGAAGAGGCAAGATGGTCCCTAAGCCATGCAATGCTTATCACTTCCCCTCTTTGTCAAGGGAGGGTGTTGAAGATGATCTGTAAGAACAATGTTAACATAAAGATATTTATGGAGAGCGGCACAGTGTTGGGAAAGGTTCAAGCCTCAGACTAATGAGAGAGCACAGTCCTCTCATGGCCACGTGCAAGTCCCAGCTGGAGGGCAGAGCCCTCCCAGCACAATTATAGCCAACAGCTGTAGCTGTGAGCTGGAACCTGTGGTCCAAGCACGTGGCCCCACGTGCCTGAGTGATGTGGGCTTGAGAGGGTTCAGGTGCATGTAGTTGGGTAGGATTGAAACCCACGAGAATGTTGTAAACATCTTGACCACGCCCTTACTTCGCCCCATGGATTCTGGCTATAAAATAAAGACATGGGTTTCAGGCCATGGCGCTATTGCTAGCTCTCCATCGATATTTTTTGTACGCTTCTCAAATGGGTGCTCACTCCTCTCTCCCCTTTCTCCACATTGGAAGGTTTTCTGTGGGGGGCAGAACCATGTGAGTATTTGCCTAGCTGACATCTCCAGCAAAACTAAACAACCCAGCCCTAACCCCAAGACCTGGTCTCTTGCAATGTCCCACTGTTCCTCTCCCTCCCCAAGCTTTCCATCACGGTGTGACTACACAGTGGTGATGAGCGTGGCTCCTCGGACAGCAACACCAGCCTGAGTCACCTGAGGACCCCGCAGGAATGCCGATGCTCGGGCCCACTCAGACCTACTGGCAGCAACCGCTGGAAACGGGGCCCAGCGGTCTGCGGGCAAAGCCCTGCAGTGATTCTGATGCTTGCTGAAGGTTGAGAGCTGCTCTCTGTAACAGGGGTCCTCAGAAGGTTTAGGGGTAGAAGAGTTTTGGGGGGTTTGCATATGACATGGTACATGTTATACCCTTACCTTGGAGAGAGGAAGCAGAGCAGCCGCCTCCTGACCCCACACAAGTTATGAACCACTGCTCAACTGTTTCCCCGTAAACACCCGCTTCCTTGGGGTTTTTGACTTAGACACGACGGTTTGACCATGGACTGACTGTGCTTCTTAGTGATCTTGGACTAGTTATTAATTTCCCTAAGCCTTTAACAGATGGCAAGTCAGCACCTACTAAGTGTTCAGTCAATGGTATTTATGACTATTCTTTCCAGGCCCGCGGGCATGGCCTTAGGACTATCATTTACAGCTCAGAGAGCTGCACAGTCGAATTGTTCTGGCCAGCACCCCAGTCTATTCTTAACCATACAACTAGAATGACCTTTCAAAATGCAAATGAGGCCACGTCACACCCCTGCTTAAAATCCTTCCGTGGTTTCCGTGGTTCTCCACTGCGAGGGTTCAAATTAATCAGCTTGGCATGTCACACCTTGACTGCCAGCCCCTCAGCACTCCAGCCCCATCTCTGCTCACTTCTCCAACCTCGTCCTTCCCTCCATGCCACGGAACTTACCCCTCCGGCCAAGCCTCTCTCCTGCAGGCGGTCCTCTCCTCCTCTGCTTCCTCCGTCCACCTGGAAAGTCTCTGGTCCCTGACCCCACTGCTGACCACCGGCAACCGGAGGGAGGTTCCTTACTCCCTGTGGGACTCCCAGTACCCAGCAAGCTCTAGCTCATAGTTCACTGAACGATTTCATTCCTGTCCTTTGAGGAGGAAAGAAAGCGAAGGGAAAACTTACTCAAATGAGTTCAAGGTTAGGGATGTCTGTGGCAAGACTCTCACTGGATCCCCAGGCCTGTAATGACCTGAAATCTTTCTAGTAGCACAGATTCTTTTTACACCTTTGGAGGTTGGATTTGTGCAAGTTCTAGCAAATACTTACTAGGCAATTTGTCTATTGTCACTAGTTTTAGCTTGCCTCTCTGGCCTGAAGACCACCTTCAATGAAGATGCTAAATCCGCAGTCCTAAGGTGAGGAGAATGCAAAAGCCCAGGACACATGTTATGCAGTTGGAGCCATTAAAAAGTGCCTTAAAGAAGTCATCCATGTGGGCAGAGCTGTGACAAGGAAGCTGGCCTCATCCTTGTCTCTAATGCTCCTGCTTTTCATTTTTAAAATGCTACCCCTGCTATGTCCAATATCACATCCCCGCCACACCCCCAGGGCCTCCTCACACAGGAATATACTACATATTTCTTTTTGTTTTCCTTTTAAACAAGAAATGTATCTACACAAGGAGCTTGACTTGAAGGGAAAACTATCTAGGATCCATTTCTCTTGGAGTAATTTATCCCTGACGGCAGACTGCCCTACATGTAGCAGCTTTGTACAGTTAATTACAAAATTGTCCTTGGCTTTACAATGATGAGTTCAGTACAGACTTGGCCTTAAATCACTGCAGACATCATGCAGGTCCTCTATATTCTCTCATTTGCCAGGGCTCTTGGGAGGGGGAGGGGAACCAACACAAAAACACATTAAAATTCTCCAACTGAACAAGGCATGCGAGGGTTTTTATGTTGCTCTTTTTTTTGAGCAAAATAACTCACTGGATATAAAGATAAGCGCTGACTGAGCATGTCACTAGATGGGGCGAGGGGGCATTTCCACAGAAGCAGGATTCCAGTATTTTGCCCCATTCCAGCTCCATCTGATGGTGATCAACACATACCATTGGCCATTTGGTTTAAAAAGCGCACGTGCTTGTGCGTACCCATCAGTCACTTTACGTCCAATAAAGGAAAGGGCAAGAGGAGGATGGAAGCAGGCTCCGCGGTTGTGGTCAGGAAGTGGTGGAACGGACTGCAGTTTCCTAATTGATTCTTCTCGTCTGGAGGAACCTGGCTCTGGAGTGGGGAGCAGTTCCCTTTCGCAGCAGACACCTCCTGTCTGCTGCCGGAACACAATGGATCTTCACCCTCCACGTCAGCTCTGCACTGGGTCTGCTTCATTGATCGCCTGCCCATCAAGGCAGAATCCCGCCTGCCTCATCCACAGAGCCTGTCCTTCACAATAGGCTTTCGTTAGTTAACGACTGCGGGGAGTGTGCCTCTTAATCTGTTTTATGTTCTCATTGATTTTTTAGAGAAAGGGAGATAGAAACATTAATGAGAGAAAACATTACTGATTGGCTGCCTCCTGCACACCTCTACTGGGGATTGAGCCTACAACTCACAACCCGGACATGTGCCCTGACCAGGAATTGAACCAGTGACCTCTTGGTTCCTGGGTCAATGCTCAATCACTGAGCCATGCTGGCCAGGCTTTTTTTTTTTTCTTTGAATGGAAGGGAGGAGACAGAAACATTGATGTGAGCATGACACATCGATTCGTTTCTTCCCCCATACAGCCCAGTGGGGGCCAGGGATCGAGCCTGCAACTAAGGCCTGTGCCCTTGACTGGAACTGAACCCAGGACTCTTCAGTCATGGGCCAATTCTCCACCACTGAGCAAACCAGCTAAGGCTGAGACTCTTAAACTGCACCATCGTCCCAACCCATCCTGCCCCTCAACCTTCAAATTAATATGATCCTTGTGCTCAGTCCTGACTCCTTCCCTGGGCTTTTCGGGCACCGGCATCTCCTCAGCTGCGGCTTCACAAGAGGTGCCAGGTCCGCATGGAGTGAGAATACAGCAGCACCAGGACCCAGGTGGTGCCATCCCCGTGGCAGCCGAGGAAGAGCGCCTCCAACGGTGTGCAGCGGGCACCAACCTGCAACTATGTGTGGCCATGAGCGCAGGACACTCATCGCAATGGCCTCAGGACTAAGGGAATATTCTTCTGAAAGCACATGGGCCAGCAAGCTCTTTGTGGGCAGGCTCAGCTTCCTGGTGTCCCTCCAAAGAACAGAACCTGAAGGCCACAGAACAGGGGCTTCCATGTAGCTCCTGGAAATGAACACAAAATGTTGTTTTATGAGATTTCTTAAATGCCATTCCCTTTTCAAAGGGGGCTACAATCCCCAAAAGCGACTACTGCTTTGTCCCTAGCAGATGCTAAGCAAGTGATTAATGAGTACTTTGTGACAAACCCTCAGTACCTTGGCACTTGACACATTCACCTGGCACCTTTGTAAACTCGAGACAAATCCATCCTCTCACCACGTGAAACCTCTTCAATAGCCAAGTGCGTGGACAAGCTGATATAATCATGGGATCAGAAGAGTTCTGCACACACGTGTGCCTGGGGCTTGCTTAAACCACTCCGGATATGCAGGCACTCTATTCCCTAGTTCTCAAGGTCTCTAAGCGGGGAGAAGGGGAAAGCCTCCACAATTCAGTTAAAAAACATTCTGCAAATGTTTGAAGTTTACTTCAGGGTTGGGAACCTAAAAATGAACTATAATGACTCTAAAGCTAACTGGGGGAAATATCAAAAATAACAACTTCTATCGCAAAAGCTAGTCTCTTCGTCCCCAAATCAGACCAAAGATCATATGTCAAAACAGGAAATGATGCACTGCTGATGGGAATGCAGCCTGGTACAGCCACTATGGAGGACAGTGTGGAGTTTCCTCAAAAAATTAAAAATGGAACTCCCATTTGACCCTGCGATCCCACTTCTGGGACTATATCCCAAGAAATCAGAAACACCAATCAGAAAGGATATATGCACCCCTATGTTCATAACAGCACAATTTACCATAGCTAAGATTTGGAAACAGCCTAAGTGCCCATCAGCAGATGAATGGATTAGAAAACTGTGGTACATCTATACAATGGAATACTATGCTGCTGTAAAAAAAGAAGGAATTCTTACCATTTGCAGCAACATGGATAGAACTGGAGAGCATTATGCTAAGTGAAATAAGCCAGTCAATGAAAGAAAAATATCACATGATCTCACTTATTTATGGATAATAAATACCATTATAAATTGATGAACATAAACTGATACAGAGGCAGAACAGCATTGAACAGACTGTCAAACTACAGCTGGAAGGCTAGGGAGGGTTGAGGGGGAGTTAAGCGATCAACTGAAGGACTTGTATGCATGCATATAAGCATAACCAATGGACACAAGACACTGGGGGGTAGGAGAGGAGGGGGGAAGGTCAAGGGGAAAAAATGGAGACTTATTTAACATTCTTTGTAATTCTTTAAGCAATAAAACAAAATAAAAATTAAAAAAAAAACCCACAGGAAATGAGATTTTGCTGTATACAAACAAAATTCCCTATTTCCCCAATAATGACACCACAAAATGGCAAAATGAAAAATATTTATTACACAAAGCACAACAGAATCAACAAGTATTAAAAGCATTACACGGTGCAAATACAAAAGACGCAGGGCTATTACCTCAGTGGACTTGTAAAGACCAGGCGGGCACAACGGCAGTCTCCTTCCCTGCTCCAGTGAGCTGGCCACTATTCGAAGCTATTTTGAATCGTCATTTTCTCCCATTTTATGAAAATCCCGGAGCTTGGTCTTCAAGGGCATAACAACTCCTAATATCTTATTCAAGGCAGTTTCAGTTTAAGTTGCTCCCCCACAGTTAATCCCCACAACAAACTATGAGGCACAGAGAAAAACTGTGGTGTAAAAAGGTTGAGACTGGACTCACAGTGGTGAAATAATCTTATTTCTCATCTCTGAGAGGCACTTAAAGAGTGCCCAGCTATAACCTCAGGAGAGTCCCATTCTCAGGTTGCTCAAGTGCCAAGGGACCAGGAAAGTTTCACTCCCTTTTGAATACATTGTCCACTACTTTTATGGGGGGGGGGGGGAGGACAAAGGAGCCATTTTGATTCTTATTAAAAGAAAATGAAAAAACAATGCCACCTAGAGGGAAAGATACAATCCCCCTAGAAGAGGGAAGGCCGACCTCAATTTCTCAGCGCTGAGACACAGGAGAGCTCCTTGCCCTGTCCCCCTATGGCACACAGAGTTACTGATGTCACAGCTTCCCTTCCTTACTGCTAAAATCCACCAACTGCAACAGAAACATTCCGGGGACTGACTGGAAAAGCAGAATCGTATCTAAAGACGTGGTAGACAGAAGGCCTTTGGTGTAAAAGCAACACCCAAGAGTAGAGAATCACTTTGAGCTCCAAGGGAAAAATAGTAAGGGAGGAAGGAAGGGGAACTGTCTCGACACCAAATTCATCATTGCTACCACTGCTAAGTCACCAGAGAACTAAAAACACCTTGCAGTAAGAAATTAGATGCCCCGACAAACTCTTGGTGTTATAATAATATCCATTTTCAATAAAGCATTTGCCAAATTTCAGCCATTGTTCTGAGAAAGGAACTGCTGATAGCACTACTTGGCCCTTTTAGATCCCTGACCCGTTCTGCCTCGAGGAAATGAGGAATTCTACTTCCTGTGCTCTGCTCCCGGATAAGGAAAACCATCTGCAGAAGTAGCACCTTGCATTTCACATAAGCTACCGAGAAATACTGACTAGCTTTTCTGCAGATACAACTCTTTCTCTGTAACATTTTTAGCCATTCGAAAAGCTCTTGATAGAGGTATGGTAAAGTCAAAGTATAGATTTATTATATTCTCTTGAACAATGCTACATTCACCAACGGCATTAGGTGGGACCACATGCTCATTGCATCAAAAGATCTTAAAATACTCATGAGACCTTCTCCCACAGAAGGAAGGAGATCTGGTAGCTCCCATAAATGACGGCAATAGCAATGGCAAACAAAAAAAGCTGACAAAGGACACGTCAAAGCAATTCAGAAAAACAATCCCCAAACTAGGCATGGGAAGCCACGTACTTGAACCGCTACCTCAGACACCCATTTCAGTTTATTTCTCCTCATATGCGAAACCACAACTCTGCTCATCACAAACCTGGGCAATTCCCTATGGCAGTGCAAAATTCCAGACATAGTGCTAATAGCGTGCGCTTCACTTTAGGCACAGGAAAGAGCATGCGGGTGTCCTTACCTTTTGATGTGCAGATTTTAATCACAGCTAGGTTCTAATCTAGACCCATTTTTAGCAAAAGTCTCATCAATCTGGACATTGCGTGCACACACATGGACACCCAACAATGGGAGAACCATCAATATGAGCTCTTCTTTAGAACATGGGTCTGACAACGGAAGGAGATACTGACTAAACAGAAAACAAGATTCACAGTATCTAAAGCCACATGTACTATCAGTTCACAGAACTCTGCAGAATAAAAACCAGAGAGCTGGTTAACTAGACTCCTTTCTAACGAGAACCAAGAGGTAACACTATAACAGCATTGTAGAGCCCAAGATCTAACAGTCACCCACTTCTCATTAATGACTTCTCTCAAAGGAGCCGACTGTGCATTGAAATGGCATTTAAAAAGCTACAAACGATCATTACCTTTAAAAATAAATTCTTATAAACAAAATAATGTCCCACAAAGCATTATACACATCTAAATACATATACATTATTAAAACACAACTGCATTATTTCAAACGCTTGGCAGTGATTCCATTCTACATTAGAAAAGTTCATGGCAGGTTTCAGGCTAGCGTGGCTAGACGCCAATCCATTATTCAAGCTTGGATTGGGAACCTATGCTATTCCATAGACGGACTGTGGAGAAATGGTTATATTATTTTAAAGGCTTGGTCTAATAGCTTAATAAAGTTTGATTTAAGTATCAAGTACGGAAGCATATCAAATATAAGTACAGTGCAAGTATAATGAGTTAATATTAAAGGATAGGAGACATCTTTAACCATAATCTACAAACTTGCTTTGCTTTTGTAAGGATGTGTCATCGATGCTCTGAACTTTTTGTCCAGGATAACATGATCATAAATATTAATTTAAATAACAAAAACAAGAAATGTGCTGCTAATGTGGGATGATTTCGTTAATCACAAGCTGAAGGCACAATACAACAGATACCATAAACTCCACTGGCACCTACTGTATTTTCCGGCATATAAGACGACTGGGCGTATAAGACGACTTTTGAGAAGGTTTTCCTGGGTTAAAAAGTCGTCTTATACGCCGGAAAATACGGTACTTTAACAGGCTCTTTCCTCTCAATCAGGATTTCAACCCAAGCGTCGCCTAGACGGAGACCATATAATTGAACATCCCAATGAGAACATCTGAGTGAAAGGGAAGCGATGAAGATAGCGTGCTCAAAAATGGGAGTAAACTGGCACATTTCCAACAAATCAGAGCACATGATCACTCAAAGTACAGACAAATGGTAGTGTTTGGAAGTCAAGAACGTATCACACAGTAGCAAACAGCAAAGACTTCACCGACAAATGCTTGCTTTAGTGGCAGTAAAATGTACCTGTAACGCAGTGACACTGAAAAAAGAACAGTATTGGAAACAGATAAAGATGGTTTAGTTCAGTGGTTCTCAACCTTCTGGCCCTTTAAAACAGTTCATGTTGTGACCCCCAATCATAAAATTATTTTCGTGTCTTCTTCATAACTGTAATGTTGCTACCGTTATGAATCATAATGTAAATATTTGATATGCAGGATGGTCTTAGGCGACCCGTGAAAAGGTCATTCGACCGCCAAAGGGGTCGCGATCCACAGGTTGAGAACCGCTGGTTTAGTTTCTGCACATGAGGAACTGCTGATTGCACTATTTGGCCCTTTTAAGATCCCTGGCCCACTCTACCCTCAAGAAATAAGGAATTCTGGTTCATGTGCTATACTCCCACGAGACACTGAGTTAAGGGTCCTGGGTAAAGGGAAAACCATGTGCAGAAGCAGCATCTTGATTTCAGATAAGGTACCAAGAAATACTGCAGATGCACTTCTCCGTAGCATGTTCAGTCGCTCAAAAGGCTCCATAAATAGGCACGGAAAGCCAAGTGTAGGTTTATTATATTTTCAGCTCCAGGATCTTCTCAGTGAAGTACTCAGTGCTAATGGGAACAGAGAAAACCCAGGTGAACCAAGGGGAAGAGGAGGAAAATGGAGTATCGCCAGAGGATTCCGTGCTTAAGGCTGTACCACAATTATTACCGACTATCTACAAACACAAATAATATTTCACGACTTTTTTAAGTTTTCTAAAATACTGAAACTTAACTTCAGGAGAGTAACAGGATACTAGTGTGGATGCCCAATCCTCCCTGCCTCTTAAGTTATCACTTGCAAAAACACTTGACTACAAAAAATACAACCAAGGGCTGTTACACTGACATGAAGAGAGGAGTATTGGGGGGGGGGGGAATAGGGAGGAAAGTAATTTATCTCTCTCAAGTTTTAGAACATTTACCATAGCCTAACAAAATGTTAAACGCAGAGAATTAGTTCCATTTATGGGGAGGGGACGGACCTTTGTCCCTAACGCCTAGAGGCAGACTTTTCAGCAGCATTCACCTAGAAGGAACAATTCTGGAGAAAATGCTTCATGTTCCTCTGACACCTTTGCTTGTCCTCCCAACGGGAGGAATAATTTGTCTAATTATGTAAGCCTGACATTTCCTGGGCCTTCTCTCTCCTGGGAAAAAGTGTTAAAAACCACTCTTCTCTGTAAAGTCCAATTTTAGCTGCCAAGTCATATCCTCTAGTATTGGTTATTGGTTGTTTCAAATTCAACAAAGCACCACCATTTAAATATTTAATAAATTATAAGAAAGCAATAATGGCTTAAAGATTTACTGCAAGTCTCGTTTAAGCTAGCTCAGATTTGGATTCTAGTTCTGGCTCCGACTTTCAGTAGACCTTTAGTCTCAAGTGCAATATAAAAGAGGTTGAGTATACTCGTTCTTAAATTCACCAACTTTAACAAAACTTATCCTCTAGAAATTAAATGTGATGCTACATAAAGGAAACTCATTGTACTGCCTATACCTGGAAAACCCCTTTCTGTAAGGGCCCACTGTACCAGCTTCAGGAACACCTGTTCAAATGGAAATCAGTGGCCCAGACCTAAGGGTCAGAGTGTATGTTTGTGATTTGAGGAAGGGGACGGGGGAGAGGGTGTTCGCCTTAGCTCATCTTTTAAAACAAGTCATGTAGGTGATTCTTAAGATCCTTACATTTGGTAATTGTAAGGCCTTGCTCTTCAAACTGACATATTGGTACCCCTGGGCATAGACCAAGATTTTTTTCCATGGGAAAAGTAGGGATATCTATAAGGAAATCAGGTTAAAGATTTTTAATTACTATATGTACAGTCCAAAGATTTATATGCTCACATAAAGACTGTTCAGATTTAACACTTCTCTTTAATACTTTCCTTTTCACCATCACCACACTCCCTATTTTCAAAAGACTGCCTCTCACACACCTAGGGACACTGCCTCACAATGCCCCTAAAAAAACCAACACCACAAGGACAAAAAACATACCAAAAACTCAACTCTCAAAAGAGGACAGAGGACAGTAAAGAGAGCTATAAGCATTCTAGCCTTATCTTTCCATCTCAGAACTGTAACGGAGAAGGTTGTGCCAGAAGTGTCTGTTAATACATTTCATTAAAAAGTCAAACATTTTTTGACTGAAAGTAAAGTCTGATTTGGCTCATTAACTTTAGGAACAGGCTTTGCCTGTCTATGTGACAGAACATTTTCTACAAATTCCATCAGCTCCATCTGCAGCTCTAAGTCTTTGATAAAAATCTTTAAAGCACATACACAATGTACTGGATAGTATGTCCTGTGAAAGCACTTAAACATTTAAATACACTTTTCATTTCAGAGAGAGAGAGGAGAGATTGAAGCCATCAATGATGAAAGATCATTGATTGGCTGCCTCCTGCACGCCCCCTACTGGAGATTGAGCCCCCAACCCAGCATGTACCCTTGACTAGAATCAAACCCGGGACCTTTCAGTCCGCAGGCCAATTCTCTATCCAGAGCCTAACCAGCTAAAGCAAAAATTTATTCTTAAAATTCAGATGTCCAATTAAACATGTGCCAGAAGGAAAACTAATCGAGGGCAAGAGGCATGAGGTGGCAGCACTGCCCAGAAGGGCACAGGGAGTATCCTAGGGTGGTGACAGGTGTTCCCCTAGAGCTTGGTTCAGGAAGTTACATGTCTACAGGAGGGAACACTATTGTTCACTAATGAGACCTCCATTTTCAAAATGTGCAAAGATTACATATCCTTTCAAAATTATTTTAGGGGTCTGTGAGCAAAAAACGTTGGATAGCATTATTCTCAGCACACATGGAAAACATCTGTTTTCTGAGACTTGTCTTTTGGCTACTTTGAACCATGCAGCCTGATTGCCAACATATAAAGTGATCTATAGCACTATATAACTTGACTAAATGGATTATTTTTTTTCCCATTGTTAGCTTTGCTATATTTCTAATAGCCACCTGGGTTTAGATGCCCAAGAACATTCCTTAACAGGATGTAAAGTACAGCATAAGGAACAGAGTCAATAATATTGTAATAAGTATACATGGTGTCAAGTGAGGGTACTAGACTTACGGGAGGATGGATCACTTCATAAATTATATATGTAACCACTATGCCATACACCTGAAGCTAATATTGAATGTCAACTGTAATTGAATTAAAAATGAACATTCCCAAACAGAAAATATTAGAAAATAAAATTAACTAAAGAAATGTTAATTTTCAAGTAATTTAGTAAGTAAATAAATGAACATATTTTTGTTTGTACTGATAGTTGCTCCCTCTCAGATCCTAATTTTTTTAACCTCATCCAAGGATTTTAAAAAAAAATTTTTTTTTAATTGATTTCAGAGAGAAGAAAGGAGAAGAAGAAAGAGAAATATCAATAATGAGAAGGGTTGAGCCCACAACCCGGGCATGTGCCCTGACCAGGAATCAAATTGTGACCTCCTGGTACATGGGTTGAAGCTCAACCACTGAGCCACACTGGCTGGATGAGGATTTTTTTTTTTTAATTATTGGTTATAGAGAGAAAGAAGGGGGAGAGAAACAAGGATAGGTTTCCTCCTGTATGCGCACCAACTATGGATTGAACCCGCCACCTGAGTATGTGTCCTGATCAGGAATTGAACCCATGATCCTTCGGTGCACAGGATGGCATCCTATCAACTGAGCCACACCAGGGCCCAGATCCTCAGCTCTGAAGGGAGATGAAGTGATTAATGTATCTTTTCATGCTGAGTTCCAAATTAATAGTCTAGTTCTAAAAAACTCATTCTCAATTTCCATATATTTACAAGCACAAATGTTCTGAAGCACGACATTTACATGAATAAATAAACAATGGGTCAGACTGAACAAAGACGCTCAAGCCTGACATTTTGAATAAGCAACATGACCCTGTTGATATTTTTAAAATTCACCGATTCACAGCTATGCCACAAAGACCCTAATAACCAAATGAATCTCTTTCTTGCACACAGGGCACACAGCCCCCGTCTTCTTCAATCTCCTGGCACACTGAAAACAAGTGACAAGATGGCCTGTCCTTCCATGAATAATGTTCCCGTCTCGTGGATTTGTCTCACACACACTACATGGCTTCAGAAGGTTCTGGGTATCCTCTATGGTTGCCTGGGGGAGAAGGTTAGCTGAACATTCTCCCACGCTTGACACCGTCTCTTGACTTTCAGAACTGTGAGCCAAATCCAAGAACTCCACAGAGCTGCAGGGATCCGAGTGTCTGGGGTGTTCCTTTTTACGTGTATCTTTAGGTGTAACAACGGGCGCTGATATGGTTCTGCGGCAATCGGGGATATCAATTCCTTCATTTTCCTTCTCTTCGGGTATGGCAGTGATATCAGACGTGGAGAGAGAATGGGTCAACTTAGGGCAATCTGAATACCAGTCCTTCCTTAAGGCCCAGCACCGAAAACAGTACCTCTTGCTTGGAGAGTTAAATTTCTTGCACTCAGTACACTGCCATTCATCCTGCAAAGGGAAGTGCAGCCAATTAATACTCAGTGAGGAACATGACGCTGAGAAAAAGGGAGGTTGGGGCCAAACTCTCATCATTTCACTAAGCTAGTGAGAGCCCAGACAGTCCACACCACAGGTCTAGCCTTGCATTAAAATACATTATACAGCCACTTTGGCAGTGATACAATTGCCAATTCAAGCCAAAATTTAACATAGCAATCTTTTTATAAAGTTAAATTAATTATTTTGGCGTTTTAGTATGAATAGAATTTTCATTATTTGCTTTTCTGCTTTCTTTTTAGGTCATTTCTCTTTTTACAACTAACAGTTGAGAAGCTAAAGAATGAAGAGATACTACTGTCATTCTTTTCTACTATTTAAGAAATGTTATAAAATCTGGCAAGAAAGCTACAATTATGATTTAGAAACTACTAACTTATTTATTCATGCTTTCTCACTGCTCTCAGGATTGCTCTCAGGATCTTAGGTAGCTAACTGTATGCCTAAATCACACCCTCAAAAAAATGAATGTTCTAAAAAAAAAAGAAGTTCTTGTCCTTGAATGCCAAGTTTTTCCTAGTTCTCCATATTAAAATTAAGAGATACTAGAGCTCAATAAATTTCACATGACTTGCTAATTCAAAGGTATCTACCTGGAACAAGACCAGAGTACTTAAATGTGAGCATGGCCTGGCTTTCACAGGATCAATGATTTGACTGACGTGACTGCTTTCAGAATGAAGATCAATCAAGCACTTCAAGTTTAGAAGTTATAACTCAATTGCCAAGCCCAAGAAGCAGGGACACGACCATTTGTTACACTGGATGTTCACCAGGGAGCCTCAGAACATTCTTGGGCCAGCCGAAGATCCTCAGCTCTCGTATGAGAACTACCCAAATACGCAAAGGAACTGCGTAAAGATTTGGAATTCGTAACCTGAGGGTGTGTCATGGTCTAGCTGGCATCAGCTTTTCTTTTCTAGTAGCACACAAAACAATAGGGCTGTTAAAGCCACTGTCATCTTCCATTTGATAAAACATGGCCTGTTTGCTTAATACGTTTTCTTGGTCCAAGTAGCCATAGAAGTCTAATGAAGATGGAAACACTTAGCCCTGCCACCTAGGTGTATTACGGTCAAGAACATGTAATGGATCAACACATTCCACTTTATTACCTAGCTATGCACAGGCAATTAGCAATGAATTACCATAACGGTCAACAGTGGTGATTGGGGGGGGGGGCGGGGGGAGTGGGAGAGGGAACACCAGAGACAACCTAAAATTTTTTATATCCCCAAGCAGTAAAAAGTAAAATCAACCTCCTTCTCCTTCCCTTGCCACCCCTCTTTTTTCTAGTGAGTTAGCTGAGGGGAACACTAAACAGAAAATGGGGACCTATCAAGAAAATAGAAAAGTAAGGAACACAGGGAGCGTAAACACTAGTTGTTAATTGGTGACAATCCATAACCATTACCTAAAAGCTTAATACTAAAGCATTTATTAGCCCTCAATATAAACCTGTGTGGAACAGTCTTTCCATTTCTTTTTAAGAAAACATTAAAAATATAATTTTTACACCAACAAAACATTTTAGATAGCTTGTAAGTCTATGTGGCATTGCAGAGGTGTTAGTGGGAAAAGCAGTGCAGTACTATTCTGAATAACTGTACCAATGCATCGTGTCCCAAGTTTTTACAAGCAGGGAGACAGGCACACAGAGAGGCGTTAAAGTCATCCCTTTTCAAGGTAAAAAGAATAGATCAATTCATCTCTTCTCAAATCCTAATAAAAACCTCTAACAAAATGCAAAGAAACCAACATCTCTTACCCCCAGGAAAGGTAAACAAAAATGGGAGGAAACAGCATTCTTCACAGTGAACTGTTGGAACATTACCACCTCAGACTAGAGAATCGTACCTCAGAGGCAACCTCTTCTTCATCAGTATCATCACATATGGACTTACAGTCCTCAAGGTCATCACTTTCCTCCATTTCAATCACCTGCGACAGCAAAGATATCTCATTAGTAAGGTTTACCTACTTCACATGAGTTTATTACCTGGGAACAGAAAAGATGAAAGGGCTTCGATTTAAAGCTCACATCCTGCCTCCATCATTAACACTTTAAAAGGAGACAGCTTAACTATGAGACCAAAAATGATTCTGTACCACCTAGCACCCAGAGTTACCAAATACCTTCTGCATTCAGAAGGGAGAGGGTACCCCAAGTTATGACTTTAAAAAAAAAAAAAAAGCCCTGACTGGGATGCCTCAGCTGCTTGCGTGTCATCCTGTGCACTGAAAAGTTGCTGGTTTGACTCCAAGTCAGGGCACATGCTACGGTTGTGGACTTGATCCCTGGCAGCAGGCGTGCAGGAGGCAGCTGATCAACTGATCTCTCTCTCTCCAAAAATTAATATGTCTTAAAAAAACGACAGTATTAGGGTAGAAAAGTCACAAATTATTAAATGTGAAAATTTATCTTGGGAATCTAAGTAGGCACTGTAAAAGCAGTGCATAAAATAAGAAATTTAGATGGAAAAATAAAAACAAAGTATTTTAAAATGTTATTCTTCATATTCAAAAGTACAACTGGTTATGTAATTCTCTAGCTGTCCTATAAAAACATGCCTATAGACCAGGAAACAAGAAGAAATATGGGAAGTGTCTTCTAAATTTTTAAATTTAGAATTTAAAATTCTAAAAGTTAAAACCTTGGTTTTATGACACAGTATGTGGAACAAAAACCAATTATAATACAATTATGATCCTCTGTATAGCAACTTTGTCACAATAGTTTTAAGTATTCTAAGTCCCATCTCTCTACAGACGTTTCCAAATATCAACTTTGTCTTCATTCTAGCCACCTGCACTCCCTTCTAATGTACCCATATAACTAGTCTAAGAGAACCCAACCATCTATCTGCCCACCACAAATATACAGAACATCCTCTTCAGGAACCCAAATTACTACGAAAATCTCTTAAATTAAAAGAATGATCCACCCTAACCGGTTTGGCTCAGCGGATAGACGTCGGCCTGCGGACTGAAAGGTCCCAGGTTTAATTCTGGTCAAGGGCACATGCTCAGGTTGTGGGCTCGATGCCCAGGCAGGGGGTGTGCAGGAGGCGGCCAATCAATGGTTCTCTCTTATCGATATATTTCTCTCTCTTCCTCTTCCTTCCTCTCTGAAATCAATAAAATATATCTATAGGTACATAGACAGATATAGATATAAAAGAATGACCCAATATAAGTCTGTTTTTGCTCTATATATTCAGTGGATATTTACAGAAATTCTTGACCATGTCAGGCACTGGGACCTGCTTCCCAATTTATTTTGAGACTTGAACACCTGCATGTATGACTTCATCTTGGTGTGTTCCCACTATGTACTCAGAATTCTAGCTCCCTCTTCCCCCCGCCCCTCATTTAAAATCTATAATGGAAAAACTCATCTATTTCCCTTTGGGTATAAAATGGTTATGAAAGCTATTGACACATCCAAGAAATACGAATTTTTTTCTCCCTACAGGTTGTTGTGCCATTTAGAGCCTTGCACTGTTAGCAACACCAAGTCTCCAGAAGGAAAAAACTATATAATGAGAAACTAGGCAAGCAGGGAAAGGGTAGATTATTGCTTCCAGCAGAGGAGGAGCTTTACCCATGGAGTCCTACCCTATTTTGAAGGCAGCCTTGGTTAACTGAGTGTGAATCCAAAAATTAGATATAGAAAAATACTATGTAAGAAAGCGAGTGGGCGGGGTAGTTATGTGAGTCATTTGCTGTATAAAGCAGAATAGTACAGGTCTCGTCATCAGACATGAACAGATTAAACTCCACACACATTCAATACAACCAGTGGGAAAGACTTCCACAACATACCATTTTGTCTCTCACTTTCCCTACTTCTTCAATTGTTTGTTCAACATCAGCAGCTTCAACTTTTATTTCAGCATCAAACTGCTCTGATACTGACTCATTCAAAAACCCCACGTCATCTGTCGTATCTGAAACAATGACAGTACCTACATCCTAACAGAAAAAACAAATGAGGTTTTGTAGTCAGAGGCTTATCAAAGACATTGAACCAACATAAATGAACCCAAAACTCAATGTCCTCACATATCCCCCAAAACCCAGCCTTTCTCCAATGGACATCTATTCATTCAACAAATACCTTCTATGTAAAAGTTAATGGATACACAGATGCCTGGTAAGAAATTTTGTTTTTCTTCTGAATTTTGAAAGTATGTTTATTAAAGCTGAGGACCATTAGAATTTTGTATTTTAACAGTAAATCAAGTAGAACATGTGAGAAACAGTACTGAAGAGCCTAAAAGCTAAAGACTCATAGTTGCTCAAGTAAACAGAATCCATTTTCTGCATTCCTTTCCACAAGTGGCACTCAGAACCTAGAACACCTCCTATTAATTGTAAGATATCCCTCCTTTAATGGTCAATGTTTACTGAAGACAAATGAGAAATACTGACAGTAACTCAAACCTTCTCTTCACTTTCTTCAACAACTTTAAATATAACTTTCTTTCTGCATTCGACTATGGACATTTATGACGTGCTCTTCTATAATATTCCCATGAAATAACTTATTATTCTGCCATCATATGTCCATTCATTTACTGCAGAAATACTCACTGAACGGCTATGATGTGTCAGCTTTTAGGCAATAGAGTGGTTAATAATATTAAAGCCCTGGACTTCCATTTCAGTGGGGATAAACAGTCAATACACACATAAACACAATAAAATCATCATTTTACAAAGTGAGAAATGCAATGGAGAATATAAATTAAGATAAAGGAGAACGACAATGGCTTAAATTACGGTTTCACAGTGGAAGTAATAAAAAGTGGTTGGCTAGGTTTTGGATGTTTGGATGTTGTGGCATATGACAGAGAAAGAAATCAACCAAATGCTACTCTTTTCATAAGAAAAAAAGAAGTTTCTCTTCAAACATGAAATTTACCTGATTTGTCTGTAAATCAGTTGAGCCATTACTTCTAGGTGTGTAACTGTTTCTCAAATTTCCTAAAAACCACCATGGCAAGCCAGCTACATCCCACTCCTCAAGCCCGAGGTCCAGCCTAGATGTCTCGTCTACAGAAGTCAAATGAAAAGCATCACCATGTACACAAGCCTTAAGCATCAAGACTCTTTATAATACTTACAATCTCTTTATGAATAAAAACTCTCTCCTGCTCCCAGTAAGGAAGAATCAGACACCAAATACCTGTCTCAGTTGCAGAGCTCACATCTACTCTCCTGTTCAGACTTTATTAGCTGTTTCAGAGTTAAGATAGCTAAAATCTACAAATACTGCAAATCCAAAATACATTAAGGCCCCACATATTTCAATTAAAAGGTCCTGTGTCCTACATCTAAATGACACTCAAGGCAGATAACTAACATGTCTGTTGCTACCACATGAAATTCTTTCCTTTCTTTGCCATCATGCAATTTTCCTTTGTGCTTTACTTGTTCCCTCCTTTTTCCTCTCCTCTATCTTTTCTTCCAAGACATACCAATGGCAACCACCGGTGTTTCAATGTGCTGAGGTACATACATGTGGGTTAAAAGATGTCTGCAATCATGGCCCCCTGCTAGAATAAAAGTTTATCTGATCTACTTACAAATTATGTTGATCATTGATCCTGTCTATCAAAAGGTGTATCTGTGCTTAGGGGAACTTCAACTATCTTTTTACTTACTCCTTGCTGAAGTTACCAGAAACCAAACTCCTAAGACAAATATTAAAGTCATCTTCCCCTAGTCAAGCTCTATCACTTCTTATGCAGGGAATGGAAATAGACCATTCTTTCCATATATAAGAATTTTGTCCGCTCTACCTATATATCTCCCTAAAAATACTAAGCTACTTATTCTCAAAACTTACATCATAAACTACATAGAGTCCCTCGAATTGGCTGTTTTAAACAGCCTTCTAAGTTGAAAATAATCAAAGACCTGCATTTAAAGAAACAAAATTCTACATTAATACCACAGACTGAAATAAACTCCAAGGCAATTAGGTAGCCCAATATTCAGTTTACACGCAAATGAAATTTGGGAAAACAAATACAGAATCTGATTCAGTTTTAACGCAAACATTTAAAACAATTTCAACAGCATAACTTTCCTGCCACTGCTCCAAATGTGAGCCTAGACTACAAACCATCACGACATAAGTGCCTTTGAGGAATTTTTTACTTTATACATTTTTGCAGAAAATAATTTAGGGGGTATTTTATAAATAGGGCTTGGGAAACTTCCAATATATCACTAATTTAACCATACCGCATCTGTATGTATGGCCAAGATCTGATTACTACCACCCAAGGGCAAAGGAATCACCAGCCTTCTATGTCTCATTCTTGGCTCTGAGAGAGTGTGTTTTATCATTTTGCAAACTTCAAAAATCTATGGAAATTTGCATCAAGCAAACAAACCAAAATAAAAATTCTAATCAAATCAAGCATGTACAGGGGTACCAAGGTTTAAAAGACCAAGGCAGCTAAGTGATCAGGTGGCAAACTGGTTAAGCAGGAAGCCATCTTCGCTTCGCTTACCAGCTAAAGGAAGGCTCTGCTTCAGCCCAGGAGTCTGGGTTGCTGAAAAGAGCACTGCCATCCTCTTTACAGCTAACAGCAGTGACAGGATTTAAAGAAAAAGACTTTCAGAAAAGAATGAGGGAGGAGTATGACATATGCACCTCCTACTTCACATGAAGAGACAGCATTATATTTTTTTATTTCTCTATATAACGGTATTAAGTATAGCCAGTGCTTAATGGAGATAGATGTCATTCCTAGAAGTTACCAACAGAAAAGTCTACAGAGCTTTAATCCAAAACGCACCTTCTCTGGAGTGTGCGCACTTGCTCCATGAGGTAGGCAGTGCGGGCATGTTGCCTTCTTCAGTGCTTCTGCTGGAACCGGGACTCTCCTCTGCACTCTGCTGCTGAAAGGAAGGGAGAGCCGCCTATCAGTGCAGTGGAAATGACTGAGACCAGGGGATGCAGCAGTTCCTTTCTGGCTCACCAGTTAGTGTGCCACACAATGGGTTACACACAAGGGGAGAACTCGCATTCACCACAGTCATCAAATAAAGGCAACTTCTCAACCCATTATGAACAAAGCTCAGGCAATCGCAAACCTGGGAGAGAAAAAAAATCTCTGCACAAAAGACCAAAATGTATTGTTAAAAATAAACTATTATTATAAACCCTGTAGCCTATTACATAATTAGGCATAATTCAGAAAACATGTGAAATCCTCACCATATACCAAGATGATCATAAGGTTTTCCCAGGTTTGAGGAAGCTTTAAGAATTGGCCTGACATGAACTGAATTGCAACAAGCCTGTTAAAATCTAATAAAAGCAGTTTCCTCCAACACCTATGAATATACATTATCACACACACACACAAGCGCACACACAGAGAAGATGCAACTGGAAGAACTGAAGATCAGAAGTGCTACATCCCAAAGAAAGATACAGAGACTGGAACTCTGTTATGGACAGAACAGAGAATTGCCACTCTGTCCCTGGTCTGTGAACTCCCAAGAACCTTATTTAATTCTTACCACATTCAGCAAGAGGCCTTGGGAGTCCAAGATCCATAGGTACAGAGAAGGGGCCACTCTGTACAACAAAAAAAGTCACCATGTGGTGATTTTACCTTCAGGTGGTCTTGACTTGGAATATCCATATTTTGATCCTGTGCGAGAGCGAGAGTCTGAGCAGCATCTGGATAGCAAGTAAAACAAAAGGAAAACCTTCCCTGGTAATAACCGTTCTTTCCACACAGAAAGGACCTTAGCAAACAACCCTGGAGCCAGGTTTGGTCCCTAGAGAAGTACCTCTCCATGTTGGTTTAATAAGGTTCTCATCCAAAAGAAATAGAAAAATCAAAACTAGAAAAAACCACAAAAGCCAAAACAGGCTACATTCAAAATATAATACCAAAAAATAACCTGGGGGAAATGAAAAATAACCAAAAAAATGTCCTTCCATAGCAAGCTTTCAAATTCTAATAAGAAAAGTGATTTCAAGAGGAAATAATGGTGCCTATTTTTATCATCTCTTCCTATAGGTATTTTATTACCAAATTTGCCTAAGTTGTACACAACAAAAAGAAAAGGTCTGGCTTTTTCATTCAGTTTTTATTTTCAAATGTTCAAAAGTTATAAAGGGTAATGAAATTCAAAAATCTGGAATCTCTCACTTGCTTCGTAACAACACGATGGCATCCTCATGTAAACTCACATTCTAAATGTCGATGATGTCACAGCTTTAATTCCCAACACCTGAATATAGATTAGATTTTTTTAATCAACAAGTCTTATTTTTCCCAGTTACTATAAACATTTCCTAAGAAGGACAAGGAAGCAGAGAAAGTTTTTCCCAAGACCAACAACAAGAAACAAAGGAAACAATAACCTAAGAGAAGTTCTTAGTCTGAAAGAAATGTATTTCAAAGACTTGGAAACTTTAAGCAGAACAAAAGGGGAAAGCTTAGCTTCAGAGAATTTAATAATCTGGACCATTCAGAGGCTATACATAACTGAGATGCTTGTATGTAAGCCTCTCATGGATTGGGTTATCGGCTACTATCAGGTCCAGAGATCTTATGGAAAATAATCCTCCTCTAAACAGACTGGCCGAGAATACAGATCCTACAACTGGTCTCACAATTCAGTTGTTTTGCACAAAACAAACATTTTCAAAATTGTAATTATAAAGAGCATTATGTCTAGAAGTACTGTTGTAAATAGAGATACTGAGAAGTTTGAGAGACAGCATTTTCTGGCCACAGTGGTCCTCAAAGCTCAGTTAGTATACAACACAGACGAAGCACTTCTTTACTGCCACTTGATAACTATCATCTATATTCTAAAGCCTTATTGGATTACAGCAATTAGAAGTAAAAAAGAAGTTATCTGAGAAAACTATGACGTACAAAGGAATTCTTAAATGCAAAGTTTGCCATATAAAATTCATTTTATTAGGATGCGTGTAGCAATTTGGAGAAATGGTTTGTTTATAAAGAACCACCATCATTTTAAATAATATTTTCCTCAGCCATCAAAATAAAGCATTTAGCTCATTTGCAAAGGTGTAAAATAGGTATACGGAAAGTACTTGTCTATTTGTCCTTTCAGCACAGGTGACCCATTTTACAAAGTGCAAACCAGAAAGACAAAGTTACCTGTACTATCGTTATATAAGGTCTGGATAAAGAGTATAAAGAATTCTCTATAATATTTTTCAGTATTTTTGTAGGTGAAATTATTCCAAAGTGACAAGATGAAAAATAAGATGTCTTACAGATTTAATGTTCAGAGAAAAAAATGTGTTTAAAAAATTGATTGGAGCAAATTCTATTATAAGCAAGGATTACGGAGGCAGTAATGTGTGACATCATTGAAAAAAAGGGGGGGGGTTGGCGAATCAGAAAGATTTCCTGTACCACTTAATCAGTGGCATCTGATCTTGACTGGTCACTCATTCTATTTTTTAAAATCTTAGTTTCTTCATCTCCAGACCTTCCTTCCCCACAGGGTTGTTGTGAGGATCAACTGAAATGTTTGCTATAGAAATGTTCATTTTAACACATGGCATGTGAAATTCTGCAAAGGATGTGCAAGAAAGAAAATGAAAGACAAAATGTGAGAAATCTACCTACTCTAGATAGTCAGAGAAAGATCAGAATACAAATTTTACTGTAAAGGAGCAATTATAAAATCCTGTGTGTTTTAAGCCTATAGTGAGTATTCCAGAAAAGCCATACTGTTTTTCAAATGGCTGAATTTTAATAAAGAACCACATCATTCCCAAAGCCTTCCCTATCAAATGGAAACTTACAGCTGGGGGAAGTGGGCAAAGACTCAATGAAGTCAACAGGCTTCTAGATTCAATGTAAGTTCAAAACCACAATTCACTGAGAGCAACGTCTCATTTGAAGTGTCAATTTTTATTAGGAATAAATTTTTTTCAAGCTCATCTGTCTCAATAACCTACTGAAAGATAGTCAATCGAAAGTGCTGTCTTAAAGGACAAAGTTTCATTATTTGGAAATGAGACAGGGTTGCATTTCAGTTGTCTCCAGTGTCTCCAGTTTACTAGTGCACTGATCTCTAGCACACCACACTTCAGAGCCAGAGCAGCAGTTCCTGCACACACCTCATAAATTAACCTCAGGGCAGGAGTCAAAAGGTATGCAATCAGGCAGAGGGTTAGACAAACTGGCCTTCAGATAACAGAAAGCGCCCTGGCAGGTTCGGGTCAGTGAACAGAGAGCATCATCCTGGGGACTGAGGGTCCCAGGTTTGATTCCAGTCAAAGGCACATGCCTGGGTTGCAGGCTCGACCCCCAACAGGGGGCGTGCAGGAGGCAGCCAATCAATGATTCTCATCATTGGTTTCTCTCTCCCTCTTCCTTCCTCTTTAAAATCAATAAAAATATATTTTAAAGAAAAAGACAAAAGCGTTTAAAAAAAAACACGTCTTCAAAGAATGAAATGGGTGAATATTCACGACATATTAAGTTTTTAAAAAAATAAATAACAGAAAGCTAAAACTACTAGGTAAAAGGTTCTTGGGGGACCTTTATAATAGATGGATCAGGCTGATACCATGTAAGCCTGCAGACTCTTAACACTGAAAGGACACAAAGACCTTACATGACATGACTGATGTAATGCAACAGAGGTACAAAAGCACCCCTATGAAACCTTCCCAGGAAAAAATGTAAACTTGAATCTATTCAAGCACTACTAGTGTATCATAGAACAGAGAAACATGTTAAACAACATCACAATCTACAACTCTAGAATGACATGCTATAGGACATATGATTCATTTCCTCACCAAATAAATGAAATAAAAACAAAAGGAGTGTCAGCAACCAAATGCAGTGTGGGGCTCTGAATCGAATGTGGACTCTGAACAAGCCAAATGTAAAAGATATTTTTGCAATAACTAGGGGGTAGCTATACATAAATGGGCTATTGGATGCTATTATGGAGTTTTTTAGTTTATCATTATTTTGTTTGGTGTAATAATGGCACCATAGTTATGTTCAAAGGAAAAAAGACGTGATCTGTTAGCAATTTTTAAGGTATGCCTACATAAAGCAAATACGATCAAATGTTAGCCATTGCTAAGTCTAAGAGGCGCACACATTAATTATACCAGTCTGTCTTCAGTACATTGGAAAATTTTCACAATTAGAAGTTAAGTGACAGAGTAATCACATTCTGTGTGATGGTACCCCACCCAGTCATGCCAAGACAGCATTTCATCTCCACCTTGATCCGTGTTTTCCCCCCCAGCATTTGCCCCCCTTGAACTTAAAGCTGTGATGTAGACTGAAAAAATACAGTGAGACATACCTGCAGTAGCAGTGGTTAAAGGGACAAGGTTCTTTCGTAGCATAGCATAGAGAGGGCTGTTGAGATAAAATTAAAAAATAATAACCAATAGTTTCCCATTAAAATGTTAAGTGTATTTCCCAAACACTATCTCTGAACTTCACAGCATATGGAGAGACAGAACATTTTCCTCAAAATAAACCTTTTTTTTTTTTTTTTTTTTAATTGATTTTAGAGAGAGGAGAGGAGAAAGAGAAACATCAATTGTTTGCTTCCTGCACATGCCCCAACTGGGGATCAAACCCTCAACCAGGTATGTGTCCTGACTGGGCGTATAGGATGGAGGGGCTCCAACCAGCTGAGCCACACCAGCCAGGCAGATCTCTTTTAATTATTAAAATATCAAGATGTTCTCAGTGATTGAGCATTGACCTATGAACCAGCAGATCACAGTCCAATTCCCAGGCAGGGCACATGCCGAGGCTGCAGGCTTGATACCCAGTAGAAGCAGCAATCGATACTTTTCTCTCATCACTGATGTTTCTATCTCTCTCTCCCTCTCCCTTCCACTCTGAAATGAATAAAAAATATATTTTTTTAAAACTAATTGACATTTTATTAATTTAGCTAAGAGTAACCCAAGTTGGGAGATTTCCTTTGCAACTAGGGAGTGCAGGGGAAAGGGAGTCTTACCAAAGAAAGACAAAATGAAGCTATAGAAAGTCATCACAAAGCTACAGAAAGAGAACACTGCTTCTCAATTGCTAATTAGCCTTTGACTGTATATATCAAATAACCGAATTCCCCAAGCAGCTGGAGAAAGGCACGCAAGTCCTAAAAATCACGGTAGGAGCCCATCATCCATCTCAAGCTGCCAGCAATTCCACAGTGCTCATCATCTCCCTCTCCCTCTCCACAACAGTTTCACAAAATTCTCACCTAGTCACACGTGATGCTCATCTGACACTAAGCCCTCTTTCAACCACCCACTTCTACCTGAATCCTGACGCCTTAACTATCCTTCAGCTGTCAACTCAAATAATCAGTTTCCCTAGGAATCTTTCCTTGACCCCTAAGACCATAAACCCCGCCCCTAGTATAATTTTACCTTCCAGTGTGATAATTGGATTACGATGGGGAAGAACACCTGTCTCGCTACACGTTCATTAAGCTCCATAAAATCAGACACTGTTGCTCCCTGCTATGTCCTCCATGCCTCACAGACCACCTGACATATGTAGGTCCTTAAATATTTGTTGACTAAAGAAATAGATAACTGCCCTGACCGGTTTGACTCAGTGGATAGAGCATTGGCCTGCGGACTGAAGGATCCCAGGTTCGACTCCGATCAAGGGCATGTACCTTGGTTGCGGGCACATCCCTAGTGGGGAGTGTGCAGGAGGCAGCTAATCGATGTTTCTTGCATCAATGTTTCTAACTCTCTGTCCCTCTCCCTTCCTCTCTGTAAAAAAATCAATAAAATATATTTTTTTAAGAAATAGATAACCACTAATAACTTCAGGAGATTAAGCAGTTAGGTATAAGCCCCCCTCCCCCCCCAAAAAAATAAACCCTCACTCTTTTTACCTTGGATCTTTCACGGAGAAGCTCTGACATCCTAGGAGTTCTCCCAAAGGATCTTCACTACAATATACCATATGCTGCTCCCGAGGATCATAAAGCTGCTTCATTGTTATATATTGGCCTAGAAAGTGCATGACCTGCACAGAAATAAGTTATTATTAAGAGTTCTGTCCAGATGCTGTCAAAAACACACAAACCGCCCGGCTGGCGTGGCTCATGGATGAGCATCGACCTATGAACCAGGAGGTCACAGTTGGATTCCCAGTCAAGCACATGCCCAGGCTGTGGGCTCAATCCCCAATGTAGGGTGTGCAGGAGGTAGCCAAGGATTATCTCTCATCATTGGTGTTTCTCTCTCTATCCCTCTTCCTTCTATGAAGTCAATAAAAATATTTTTAAAAACACACAAATCCTCCAAATAATAAAAGCCTAATATCCTAAGTGTCTGGTAGACCAGTCAGCCGTTCAACCAATCAAAGTATAATATGACATGCTAAGGCCGCTCAACCACTCACTATGACATGCACTGACCACCAGGGGGCAGACGCTCTGACCGTTAGGTTAGCTTGCGGATAGGGTCTGGCAGATCAGGACTGAGCAAGACAGGCTGGACACATCCTCAATCCTCCACCCACCCCACCCCGCCCGATCAAGCACCAGGCCTCTGGTTAATTATAAGGAGACTAGTGGCCCAGTGCATGAAATTCGTGCACATTAAAACAGGATTAATTAGAGGAAATATTTTAATATTGCTATTTGCCCTTTCTCTATAATAGAAGTGTCAGAGATCAAAGAAAATTAGTAAAACGTATATGAAAATCTTCCTCCTGTCAGAGTCTGGGGTGCACCATGGAACCATCCAGAGTCAAGTCTTCAACCACCCACGTGCACCTCAAAATTGTTTGAGATCCAAACCTAGACAGCCCCCTTTCATTGGGCTAGATCCAGACCTGGCCGGTCCCACCCTGTCAAGCCCTGCCAGGTGCGGGGGTGCAGCCTCAGGTCCCCTGGGTGCCAGGGCAGGGGGGCACAGCCTGAGGTCCTCCATCAAGCCCTGCTGGGCGGAGGGAGTGGCCTGTGATCCCCCAGCCTGACGCCGGGGCAGGGAGCACAGCCTGAGGTCCCCTGGCCTGGTACTAGGGTGGGGGGCATGGCCTGAGGTCCCCTGGCCAACCACCAGGGCGGAGGGCACACCTTGAGGGCCCCCATCAAGTCCCGCTGGGTGGGGGGCACAGCCTCAGGTCCCCTGACCTGGGGCCAGGGCAGGGGGCATGGCCTGAAGTCCCCTGGCCTGGCACCAGGGAAGAGGGTGCAGCCTGAGTTCCTCTAGCCTGGTGCCAGGGTGGGGGGAGCAGCCTGAGGTCTCCTGTCAAGCCCTGCGGGTGGAAGGCACGACCTGAGGTCCCCTGTCAAGCCCCATGCAGGAGGTGGGTGGGCGCGCAGCCTCAGGTCCCTGCTGATTGCTCCTTAAGGCTCATTATGGGAACTTAGCCTCAGCTAAGGGTGCAAATTGACCGAAGTGATGGTCAATTTGCATATTCCCTTCTTTATTATATAGGATAAGGTAAGTTAGGTTTGTTAGAGGAAGAGGTAACATATAAGGATCTGAGTCCTACAACAGGATAACTGAACCCAAACACTAGGTTCATCCACTTATTATTTTGGACATTAATAGAGTCTTGCGTTTTATAATACAAATGTACTGCTCTGATAATGAGAAAAAGTGGTGAATTTACCTAGTGTCACCTTTAAATTTTCTCACCAAACCAAATAAAGGAGTCTCTCTCCTATTACTCAAAGGAATCAACTTTAAATTTGCCTGGGTCATAAATATATTTTGCAAGTCCAGAGGTACATAACTATGATAGACTTACTTGTATTCACATAATTATTTTGACAAATGAAGTACAATGGCTAATAAACTATATGTGCATAAAACAGACTAAATGTTTATCAAAAAATTTAATCTGACTTTTCTCACAAGTTCACAAAATGGAAGGAAATAGACAAGTTCATGATTCAAAACTTAAAAACGATCTAATTTCATCCTAATGTTTTCTCTAGGTAACAGATTTTTTTAAATTGCTTATTAAGTTCATTTAATGACAATTAAGAATTTTGGTATCTTGGACTATAAGCAGACCAAAGCAGCAATCTTTATCTTTAGGCCCCAACTTCTCAGAAATCCTATATAATAAAAGAGAAACATGTAAAGTAACCGCCCCTCTGCTATGCTCACCAGCCAATCAGGAGTGAGTATGCAAATTAACCTGACAAAGCTGGCAGGTTAATTTGCATACACAGGCGCTGGACAGAGAGCAGAGCCAGAGAGCTGGTGGAGAGTTGAGCAGCTTGGGGAAACTGGCTCCCCAAGCCACCAGACAGAGAGCAGAGAGGGAGAGCTTGGCAGAGTGGGAGGCCATGGGACTGAGATAGAGCAAGAAGGGAAAACCAAGATCACAGGGAGCACCAGGAATTCTGGGAATAGTAGTTTTGGTGGCAGCCCCAGGACTGGAAGCAGAAGGCCAGAGTGTGGGGAGCACCAGGAATGCTGGGAATCATAGTTCTGGTGGCAGATGGATCTCCTAGACACAAGAGCAAAGTGAGCCTGGAGCAAGTTACTGTTGCGATGGGGGATGGAGGGAAAGCAAAGGTGAGAGACATAAGTAAATCAGAGTGTCTAGGAAACATTAAAGGGAAGATATCCTAAAATTTCTAGGAAATTGCCACCAATGAAGCAAAGAAAAAAAAATGCCTCTATTGTTCTGTGAACAATAAACCAAACTGAGTTGGGGTCTCAGACAATTCGCTCATATGATTGCAAAGACAAACAGAAACTCCTGATTGGAGAGGGCTCCCCTGCAGGTCGGGCTGAGGGACCCCCACATCCCCCAGTGCAGTGCACGAATGTCGTGCACCAGGCCTCTAGTTATTAGATATTTGCACAGAAGTTTGTTTCCAACACTGTTCCCATTATATTAGGAGCAATGATGCTCCTGGGCTCCCCTACATCCCAAACAATGTGTCCCAATATTAGCAAAGTTCTCCTACCTAATTGAATACCTAGGGAAAAATAAGATGGGGAAGAGCATCTATTAGAAGAAAAGGGGGGACATATATATATATGTCTGCCCAACTTTCAGTTAAAAAAAAATCCATTCTAAGTATACAAAATAAAATCCTCTAAAACACTACTCTAAATCTGTGTATACTGCTGCTGTTCTCATTATATCATACTGCCTGAATGCACATACTAATAACTAATATTTAAAAATATTTAGGGAATTCCTCTTTATGCACCTAGTAGGGCCAATTTGTAACATAGAGTTGATCATGTAAACTGACTCTATCCAACTTTTTCCCCTGTAAACTCTGCCATGCTATTGAAGCTAGCATAACTCATAATCCTATATAATAAAGAGGGAATATGCAAACTGACCAACACTCTTATCAATTTGCACCCACAGCTGAGGCTAAGTTCCCATAATGAGCCTTAAGGAGCAATCAGCAGGGACCTGAGGCTGCGCGCCCACCCACCTCCTGCATGGGGCTTGACAGGAGACTCAGGCTGCTCCCGCCCTGGCACCAGGCCAGAGGAACTCAGGCTGCATCCTATTCCCTGGTGCCAGGCCAGGGGACCTCAGGCTGTGCCCCTTGCCCCTGCGCCAGGCTGGGGGATCACAGGCCCCTCCCTCTGCCCAGCAGGGCTTGATGGGGGACCTCAGGCTGTGGCCCCCTGCCCTGGCACCCAGGGGACCTGAGGCTGCACCCCTCTACACCTGGCAGGGCTTGACAGGGTGGGACCGGCCAGGTCTGGATCTAGCCCAATGAAGGGGGGCCATCCAGGTTTGGGTCTCGAGCGATTTTGAGGTGCACATGGGTGGTTGAAGACTTGATTCTGGGTTCCATGGTGTACCCCAGACTTTGACAGGAGAAAGATTTTCATATACGTTTTACTAATTTTCTTTAATCTCTGACACTTCTATTATAGAGAAAGGGCAAATAGAAATATTAAAATATTTCCTCTAATTAGTCCCCTTTTAATGTGCACGAATTTCGTGCACTGGGCCACTAGTTTTGATAAAAAATCCACACTTTGCCTGGCTGACGTAGCTCAGTGGTTGAGTGTCAACCTATGAACCAGGAGGTCATGGTTCGGTTCCCGATCAGAGCACATGCCCCACTTGTAAGCTCGATCAAACCAGTGTGGGACATGCAGAAAGTAACCAATCAATGATCTCTCTCATCATGGATGTTTCTGTGTCTCTCTCCTCTCCCTTCCTCTCTGGAGTCAATAAAAATATATTTTATAAATAAATAATAAAAACCCACACTTTAATAAGTTTGAAAAAAGTAATACTTATCAGAATTTTAGCGCTATCACCCAAAATTATGGACTCTACATAATTTAAAATGATAAAGGAAATATGAGCATTCTAAAAAACCTGAAACGATTCCAGATTTGTTTCTTTGAGGGTTTTAAGGCTCAGGAGTGCAGTATTACAGCCAGGTGTTAAGCTTCCTAAAAAACTCAAAAAAAAGCTTGATAACTTTGTTTCTTCTGCTTAGGAAGCATTTACCTTACTAAAAGCAAGCACAGTTCAAAGAGATGAACATTTTAATACTCTTTTCCACATAAAGAATTCAGTTTATTTTTGCTTTAAAAACAAACTTCAGAAGCTAAATAAGTTATTTAAGTGTTTAAAATAACTTACAGTGTTCAAAAAATTACCTGACATTTATAATGCAAAGCTACAGCATGTAGTTCCTGCCTAGTAGCACATTCTGTAAATCACAGACAGTGTCATTTCTTAATTAATTCTGAGATCAATAAACTCATGGTTAGTTTTGTTTAGCGGACAACAAGTTTCAAAAGGGAATTTAAAGGAAACATGAAATCCAACTTAGCTCCATGGTCTTTGAAACAGAGAAAAGTTGCCCCTCCAGTACCTCAAGGGAACATCCCTCCTCAGGGCTGAGTTAGAACCACCGATTCATCAGCTTCTACTTCTGAGCTGTTCTTAAAACAATTTCCTTTGATAGCTTACCTGGGTAACAGTGAGGATTTCACCCTGCGCACCTGCTGCCTGCAAAATCTTCAGAAGTGGCGGTTTTGGTCGTACCTAATAAAAACATAAAATAAACCTGATATTTACATTTTAATTAGATTGATTTTTGACACCCTAGGGAACGAGAACCTCCTTCAACTTTTCAAACACGGTGGATACTTATCTAATATTATATAATCTTTCAAAGCATAAAGTAACTAAAGATGAACAGACTACTTCCTGAAAAATCATACTTCCAAAGGATAGCGCATTCACACTACTAAATGGCTATAAGAGGAAAAAAGAAGTATGTGTTGGTGAGAATGTGGAGTAACTGGAACCCTTGTGCACTGCGTGGGGGGAACATGAAATGGTGCAGCTACAGTGGAAAACAGTTTGACAGTTTGAAAAAGTTAAACACAGAATCTGCACATTATCCAGCAGGTCCACACATAGGTACACACCGAAAAGAGCTGAAAGCAAGGACTCAAGCAGCCATCTACACCACTCACAGCAGCATCGTTCACAATAGTCCCAAGATGGGCACCACTCAAACACCCGGGCAGATAGACATGTCAACAAGGCATATGGCTGTCGCCATCTCTTAACTCTGACTGTGGAGTCTGTCTTTGGCCACACAATTTAGTTTTCTAAATTGCATATAGTCAAGTTTGTCTCTCTGTTCCTCTTACAGCCTCCACAGTTTTCGTAAGGCCTCCCTCATTCTAAAGTTTCATAAGTATTTCTTAAATTGTCTTCCAATATTTTTAACCATTTCATCTGTTACAGTTAAGTCTCTATCTGCAATGTTTTTACATGGGTTTGAGGTCTTAATTTGTGTCCTTCCAGAGACAGCAAATTGCATCAAAACCATTTACTACAGGCCACATTTTCCCATCAAATCTAAATCCCACCATTTTAATAAAATGAGCTACATAATATTATATAGTGCACCATTTTTATGAAAACACAAAACAAAATTTCATATTTTGGCATGTTAGAGGAAAATATCTGGAACAAGACGCACTAAATTGATTAAAGTGTTACGTTAGGGAAAGGGACTTTGGGGAAAGGCATGGGTCAAAACAATCTCTGTACTGCCCAAATAGTGTGGCTCAGTGGCTGAGCATCGACCTGGTTCAATTCCGGTCAGGGCACATGCCTGGGTTGGGGCTCGATCCCCAGTAGGGGTGTGCAGGAGGCAGCCAATCGAGGATTCTCTCTCATCACTGATGTTTCTATCTCTCCCCCACTCCCTTCCTCTCTGAAATCAATACAAAGAAATTTTTAAAGCCACTATAAATACTTTAGATATATTATAAAGTTTGAATCTTTTCTAATACATCTGCTATATTTACAATTTAAAATTTTATTTTAAAGAAAACAAATTAGAATAAAGAGAGAGACAAACACTAACTTACATAACTTGGTCCCAAACTCCCCACCAGCCCCTGCATCACTGCGCAATCAGTAACTTCCATACATTCATGGAAACAATGATCCGTTCAAATTTATGAGCATTAATACTGTTTACGAGTTTCTCCAATATGACATTTTAAAATAATACTTCTGCTCTCTATAAAATCCTACAGTCAGTGAAGCCAGCTACATCCCCAACTCCATTTATTTACTTTTTTTAACTTAAAGAGAAATAGGAATCCTAAAAACACTTTACCTGCTTGACTTGTCTTGGAGAGCTCCTGCAAGCACTGTCGGATGTTGAACACTGGGCAGAGGTAGAAAGTGATGACATTTTGGCAGTGAAGAAATTAATCTGTTGATAAATCTAAAAGGATAAAAAATTACAAAATCTCTTGTAAAGTAGAAAATTCTCTCTAGGATTTACCTCCCCCCCCCCCCAAAGAAGCAGCCAGCAGAAATAAAAAAGACACTTGAGAATGCCTACACAAATGTAATATACCCAGGCTGAGATGCCTGATACCCTTCTGGTCACGTTCTAGTTCAGAGACTGCAAAAAACGGAAGAGCTTAATCAAGAGTTAGAACCATCTATGCAATCTACCAACTTCGCTTCTGGAGCATGAAACTTTTTAAAGTTTCAAAGGTGAGACTGAGGGGACCAAAGTTTTGCCACCCCAAAGTAGGCCTTTTGGGATATTGAGTTAAGCTGGTTATTAGGAAACAAAAGACTCAGAAAGAACTTTGACATATCATGCTGTATCTTTTACTTGCCTAAAAGAATTGATAGCAAAACCTGCTTAAAATGAAGGGACCGGAGCCTCTGCTCATGGCCACACCCACCAGCCAATCAGAGCTGCTGTATGCAAATTAACCCAGCCAAGATGGAGGCTGGCAGGGCGGCTCTGCACTGGGAGCCTCTGCAGCCAGCATAGCTGTGCCAGGTGTGTCAGCTCAGTGGGGGAGCAGGGGGGTGTCTGGCCTGGGGCCTCCTCGGGGTGTCCAGGAGCGCCCATCCCGGGTCCACTGCCTGGCTCCGCCCCCCAGGGGCCTCCACCAGGCGTGCAGGAGAGCGGGTCCTCCACGGGGCTTGCAGGAACACCTGTCCTGGGTCAGCTGCCTGGCTCCGCCCCGGGGCCTCCTCGGGAGCGTGCGGGAGCGTCTGCTGCACAGTGCGGAGAATCTGAAGCCAGTCCGCTGCCCGGCTCCATCCCGGGTGTTTGCTCAGCAGCAGGGCCCCACTGAGGGATCCTGCACCAGCGTCCGCCCCTGACTCGCCACCCAACTCTGCACCAGGTGTGTCTCCTCAGCGGTGGGGGCCCACCAGGCGTGTGCGATCGTGGGCCCTCCGGTGGGAAACGTCCAGGCCTGCACTCACCAGCCCTCCCACCCCCCAGTGCACGAACCCTGAAGGGGCTGTGGGCAGCCTGAAAATGGCCCTCAGCCCCTCACCCAGGCTGGCCAGGCATGCCAGCAGGTGGACATCCGCCCCCCCCCAGGTGTCCCAGACTGCAAGAGGGCACACACAGGCCGGGCTGAGGGACCCCCACCCCCCAAGTGCACAAATTTTTGTGCACCGGGCCCTTAGTCATAATATAAACGCAATGTGCCAGGGAGAAATCTAGCAAAGCCAGTTTCCTTCAGTCTCATTGTTTGTGGGTGACCCAGAAGGAATTTGTTGATCACATGTTTGCTCTTTCTCTTGAGATAAGCGGGGAGAAAATCAGGTGAGGTATGGGCAGTCCTTTGACAGGAGCTCAGTCTGTAAGAAAGAAATATTCACTACTTTTGATTGGTTAAAGAAACAGTCCACAAAGTTCATGCATATGCAGCATTCGGACGCCTGGGGGTTGATTCAAAGCTCCAATACATATTCCGGAATGTAAGCACTCTTGTTAATTGGCCCACAGCCATTAACTGTTAATTATTCCTGTTTCTTATCACTCTCAAACAGCTATATTAAGACCATCTGAAATTTTCTCTGGCCAATGGCAACTAAATTCTTACAAACTGGGTTAAACCAAGGTGAACATATATCATCAAGGAAAGATACAGCATGAACTGAAATACAGAGTAAGATTTAATTTCATATTCTCACCTCTACCTTTTCTCCTTAAAGAAAAATGGTAGGAAAGGAAAATAACAATTTTAAATAAACTTGCTTGAGTTTACTTCAGGCCTTTTTCTAGTAAAAAGGTGACAATCAGTGAGACTGATGAACAAGCCACACCAGGGAAAGGGTGAAAAGGCCTAGAAAAGCCAACAGTCTAGTGAAAACTAACAAGATTCCTCCCTCTTCGAAGAAGACTTAACGATTCCGGGCATAAATTCCTCCTTCCTATCAGCTTCCCTTGCCACAAAAAAGGGCAGTCTAATAGGATGCAAGCATAGCTTACATTTTAAAACAGCTGGCTTTTAACTGGCCATTTCAAACCTAACAAATAAAACAGGGGCTGCAAAATACCTTCCCTCCCACTTCCTAAGTTCTCCTAGCTGGGCTAATAATGAAGTTTATAGAGAGATTCACAGAAAATCAAAATGTTAATATATATGCACAAGGAATTCACATAAACATGAAAATTCCAAAGACAGTGAGGCAAATTGGGAATATATGGCATTTTAGACAAAGGAGAAAAGGAGGAAATGGGATCTTACATTTCAAAAGTGAGAATGGGCCATTTACAGGTAACTGAGGAAGAGTGGAACACACATTTGCCTAGCAAGCAAGAAACAATGAGATGCTGTGAGAGGTGGCTAGTTAATGAGCTTGACACCCTCCTACACACCACACTCAATTCAGATTGGGCTGAGGTGGAGAGTTCCACCTGAAACTCTCAGGCAAGAAAGGGGAAGAGGGTCGAAGTTTCTTTCTGAGTCTTGTTTCTTAATAACCAGTTCAAAATCAATATCCTGAGAGGCAGCTTTAGGTAAGCAACACTTTGGTCCCCTTCAAAGCCAATCTTGATCTCCCCAAACCTGCCAGCTCTGTAGTCTTGCTCACTTCAGTAAATGGCAGCTCCATCCTTCAGTAGCTCAGGTGAAGGACTTTAAAACCATCCTTGACTTCCTCTTTCTCTCACTGCACACCCAGTCCATAAATAAATTCTGAGGCTGTCTTCAAAACGATTCCAAATCTAAGCACTTGTCCCTATACTAATCCAATCACCCATCTCCAAACCTCATTAGTCTTTTTGAAGTTGTGCTTCTGATGCTAGAGGGCAAGTCCCTAGGGGAGATGTGAGCTCAAGCCACGAGGGTTCTTGGCTTCATTCATGAAGGAAAGACTTCAAGCCTCAAACCAGACAAGAGATTAAAACCAGAGCAAGTTTACTGAGCAGAGGATAAGCAAGAAAAGCTACTTCGCGGAGTAATGGGACCTAAGAGGACCTAAGAGGAGGAAATGACCCCCAACTGTCGCTGGAAGCTGAGCTTGTAGCTGTTTTTAGTTTCTATGGAAAATTACTGGTATGGGGAAATAGAGAGTGGGCAAAAACATTGGGGTTAACTTTAACTTTATATATTTTTTTTTCTTTTTCATTGATTTCAGAGAGGAAGGGAGAGGGAGAGACAGAAACATCAATGATGGAAACCATTGATTGGCTGTCTCCTGCAAGCCCACACTGAGGATCAAGCCCACAATCTGGGTATGTGCCTTTGGACGGAATCGAACCGGGGACCCTTAAGTCCACAGACCAACTATCCACTGAACCAAACCAGCTAGGGCCACTTTAACCTGTAAGAGGTATATTTTGTGGTGTTACCCTTTTATGGTACATGTAGAAAATAAAGTATTAATCTTTGCAGGCATTTTCTTCGTTCTGGGGGCTCCTAGTGGTCCGCTTGCATCTCTGTGTCAGGTAGCACATAGCAGGACCTGACTTTTTTTTTTAATATATTTTTATTGATTTCAAAGAAGGAGAGGGAGACAGAAACATCAACGATGAGAATCATTAATCAGGTGCCTCCTACACGCCCCCTTACTGGGGATCCAACCCGAAACCCAGCCAGTGCCCTTGACTGGAATCAAACCTGGGACCTCCAAGGCCTCATCCACTGAGCCAAACTGGCTAGGGCTAACTTTCTTTTCTTTTCTTAAAATATATTTTATTGATTTTTTACAGAGAGGAAGGGAGAGGGATAAAGAGTTAGAAACATTGATGAGAGAGAAACATCGATCAGCTGTCTCCTGCACACTCCCACTGGGGATGTGCCCACAACCAAGGTACATGCCCTTGACCAGAGTTGAACCTGGGACCCTTCAGTCCACAGGCTGATGCTCTATCCACTGAGCCAAACCGGTTAGGGCATAGGGCTAACTTTCTTTGACTTAAATTAACTTATATAGTTCTCATGCCTCTCTTCTATTCACCTTTGCTCCTCTAGCTCCTAACCTCCTCCTTTTGTCTTTGCTCAAATGTCAGTTTCCATTTTTCAAACTGCAACTCCCAACCCCCAGAGTTTCCTATCTCTTCTTGCTTAAATTTTCTTCACAGGACATGTTACCAACCAACACACTACACATTTTAATTATTTATCATGTAAAATATAAGCTACAAGTAGGGAAGGATTTGTATTTATTTGTTCATTAATATACTAGAGGCTCAGTGCACAAAATTAGTGCACAGGTAGGGTCCCTAGCGGCTGCTGCCACTGTCCCCACCCTCTGGTCGAACTCCTGGTCGAACTCCAGGTGGAGGGGATAGTTTGCACATTAGGCTTTCATTATATAGGATTCCCAGTACCTAAGATAACCATTATATACATGGCACAGCAACATAATGGACACAAATATTAATAATAGTGTGGATGATTTCCAAAAACGGTCCCCAATGAATCACATCTCCCAACTGGCTCTGTGACATAAGCTAATCAATAGGATGCAACTGTTAAACAAAAAGTTTTAACTTCCAAGGGGAAAGTCTTTTATAAAAGGATTAGCCCTAACCAGTTTGGCTCAGTGGATAGAGCGGCCGCCTGAGGACTGAAGGGTCCCAGGTTTGATTCCGGTCAAGGGCATGTGCCTTGGTTTCAGGCACATCCCCAGTAGGGGCTGTGCAGGAGGCAGCTGATCGATGTTTCTCTCTCATTGATGTTTCTAACTCTCTATCTCTTTCCCTTCCTCTCTGTAAAAGATCAATAAAATATATTTTTAAAAAATAAATTAACTAAAAGGAAGGATTAGGCCACTGACAGCAAGAAAGACGAGGTCCTGGGAGCAGGAAGCCTGACTACCAGCAGTATGGCCGAGTGAAGAGACATATCTACTGTACTGGCTTGGGGGGGAAGGGGGTGAGGAGGAATGTAAGTCATTCTGAAAGAATTCACATTAGCTACAGACAGAGGGGGTGGAAAAAACTGAACCGAAACAAAGCCAGCTCTGGGAGAGACACAGTCAGCAAGAAAGAAGTGTCAGCTCCTATGGATTAGCTGAGGGAAGTGGACTGGAAAAGTTCACGTTCCTGTAAATAAAAAGCAGAGACTCCTGGGGTTCTATGATGTCTGGCTATTCTCCTTTGGATAATTTTAAAAATAGCCACCTACAAATTAAGCCTAAATTCCAACAGATATACAGGAACGTAAACAGCCTTTGTCAGAGATGGTCCACGGCTAATAACAGGTTAACTGTTCTCTCTCGTTCTCCTGCAGCTGTAATTTAATCAGAGCATCTCAGAATTTTTTTCCCTAGTCATAGAAAAACCAAAATGTCCCAATTCCAGGCCTGGCCAACCAAAATGTCCCAATTCCAGGCCTGGCAGCTTCATTTTTATGTTCTTCAAAGCCCCTAAAATCGGCTACTCTACTGGAGATTCGCAGAAAGGACATGGGATGTCACCCTAATAAATTTAACTTAAGGTGGGAAAGGGGTATCTGGAGAGTTTTATTTGTTCATCTGAGCTGCAGCCTTTCAGGCATACATACCCTGAAAAGGCAACATTCGCTTCAGTTTAGCCCCAGCTGACACCTGCCTACAGCTAAATGACTGACCACAAGCGAAACCACGAGAAAAACCACATCTCAGCCCACAGAATAACAAACAAACAAAACAGCTGTTTGGTGGTTTATTGCATAGCATTAGATGAAACAAATGGCAAAGAGTTTACTCTTACTCTGTACCAGGTACATATATTAACCCATTTAATGTTAGATATTCCTATGAGGTAGGCAATGTTATCTTTATTTTATAGATGAGGCAGGAGAAGCATAAGGATGCTATGTGCCAATTAACAAATTGCTGGAGTCAAAATGTCAAACTCAGAAGCGCTCTAAAGTCCCCACTATTGGCATTTTTCCCTCTTTAGACCTCAAGTGCACAGAATTTACCACAATCCTTTCCTTCAAGACTCTCCTGTCCACCCACACCTGGCTGGCTTCTACCCGATTCTTAACAATGGAATAAGCATCCCTGGCCGTGCTCAGGGGCTCCGTGGGTCCGAGTGTCATCCCACACACCAAAAGGTGCAGGTTCAAGTTCCGGTCAGCACACATAACCCTGATTGCAGGTTGGGGCATGTATAGGAGGCAAGCAAACGATAAAAATATATATTCAAAAAATGTCGGACCAGCCCTGGCCTGTGTGGCTCCGTTGGCCCCTGCACCGAAGGGTTGCAGGTTCGATTCCCGGTCAAAGGCACATGCCTGGGTTAATTCCCTGACCCCGTTTTTCTTTTTCATTCTGTCCTTCTCCCCACCCCATTGTCTCTCTAAAAAATATAATAAAACAAAAACAAAAATAATAATGCAATAAGCATCTACAAACTAGGACTCTGACAACCATCTTGCCCATCCTTTCCCCTGCCTCCCAACAACCATTCTGATTCCTAAGTTTTTATTTTCTTCCCTTGCTTTCTGTGCACTTTAGTGCATCAAAATGGAATCCTAAAAAGTGTGTGTGTACAGATTGGTTGCAGTTAACTTTTTTGTTGAAAACAGGTATGTTGCCTGGCTGGCATGGCTCAGTGGTTGAGCATCAACCTACAAACCAGGAGGTCACAGCTCGATACCCAGTTGTGGGCTTGGTCCCCAGTGCTGGGTATACAGGAGTCAGTTGATCAATGATTCTCTCTCATCATTGATGTTTCTCTCTCTCTCCCTCTCTCTTCCTCTCTGAAATAAAAAATATATTTTCAAAAATAAAAGCAGATATATGTAATTTTAGAGATTTTTGTTTCACTAATTTTTTGCTGTACTGTCACTTCAGGTCTTTAAAAAAGTTTATTGCAGTAAACTACACATATATAACATAAAATTTACTACTTTTAGGTGTACAAATCAGGACGCAAGTGCATTCACAATACTGTACACCATCACCATTATCCATCCATCTCCAGAACTTCATCACCCCAAACTGAACTCCTTCTCATTGAACAGTTACCTCCCTAATCTCCCGACCCTGGTAACCACTATCCTATCTTGCCTCTAGGAACATGCCTATTGTAGGCAGCTCATATAAGTGAACTTACACAGTATTTGTCCTTTTGTGTCCGACATTCCATTTAGCATGTTTTTAAAGTTCATCCGTGCCATTTATTTTGACTGTTGCGTACTATTACAGTGTGTGCTGATGTTTCTAGGTCTTACTACAGTCATGAGCACATTTTAGTACACAATGGACTGCATGTGGTCACCTAAGATTATAATGAAGCTGAAAAACTTCTATGGCTTAACCCTGACCCAGTAGCTCAGAGCATCCACCGGATAGTCCAAGACTGTGGGTTCAATCCCTGGTCAGGGCATATATAAGATTCAACCAATGAATGCATAAATAAGTGGAACAAGTCAACATCTCCTATTTCTCTGTCTCTCTATCCCTCCCTTCCTCGATTTTGTTCATCTTTAAAAAAAAATTTAAATTTAAAAAAATCCTATTGCCTAGTGATACCAGGGCCTTTGCAAAGTTGTGGCACAACGCTTTACTCATGGCTTACACAAAGGCTAAAATTTAGTGATTTCAGCCTTTTTCATGTCATGGAACACATAAGCTAATTACTCAAATTCTGCAGCACACCAAAAAATATATTTTGCTGATGTGACAAGGAAAAAAAGGTATAATTTTGAATGGCCATTGCTGTGTTAGCTGTTGTCATTTTATTTTTATTTGACAATCTAAGGGAAAAGAGCTCAGTGCCCCTGACTAAATAGTCAGGTACTGCAAGCTTTAAAAATTCTTGCAGCATACCAGTTATAAACCTCTGGTCTAGTTGATCAATTCTGTAATGTATGCTTGCAAAAAACTCTATGTTCATTAGGTTAAGCTTGTTGGTTTTTTACAAGCTTACATACCTGCTAATCTGCCAGACTGACTTACAAATAATTAAGAGATATAATGACTTACAAATAATTAAGAGATACTATATCGGTGTTTCGTCCATTTATCCTAGTATAGGTCTACCAATTGTGCTTCATCTATTTTAAGGATTTTTAATCATATATATATATATATATGCTTTAAATTGCTCTATCTTCTTGGTAAATATCAAATATAGTAATTATCATTATGCAGTAAGTTTTTCATCCCAATTAAGATACTTCATGTCGTGAAGTATATTTTATCTTATGTTAGAATAGTCATGCCAACTTTCTTATAGTTAGTTATTTCCAGGTATGTGTTTTATCAAATCTTTACTTTCAATTTTTTGCATACCTATAAATATTTTGTGTGTCCCTCATAAAAAGCATATATCTGAACTTTGGGTTTTAAAATCCAATTTGTCAAATCATATTTCTAACCATTTGTTGTAATTTATATAAATGGGTATGTTTAGCATTCCAATTCATCCTACTCTCCTTATGCTTACTTTGCTCTAACACCAGCAGAAAGTGTTGTGCCACTAAAAAAGATACTGATTTAAGAGTCATGGAAGCTCAGAGCAGGACAAATTACTGTTGACTCTGAGGCAGCGGAGCAATGAGAGGGGCTGGAGACAGGAGTGGGAGGATTTTCAATGGGAGAATCCTGGAAAGTGCGGGAGGGAAAGCACCAGGGGCAAAGGCACTGACCAAGGACGTATGTGAGAAAATGAATCAGCTGACGGACTGAATCCAAAGCGAGATCGCGCGTTCCTTTCCCACCTGGAACCTCCTTTGAGCGCAGCATGATTAGACATTGTTACTCACGCCTTAAGAGAGAAAAAAGGGGCTTAAAGAAGTAAAACAACTTGCTCAAGTCACAAGGTTATCCTTTTTCACTGTGCCAAGCTGCCGGTTATAGCTGATCCTTGAACGCGGGTTTGAACCTCGCAGGTAGTCTCATACACGAAGTTTTTTTCCAACCAATAACTGTAAGTGTATTTCCTCTTCCTTACGATTTTCCTAATAACATTTCCTTTTCTCTAGCTTTATTGTAAGAACACAGCATAGAATACATATAACATACAAATTATGTTAATGGACTATTCATGTTATCAGTAAGGCATCCAGTCAACATTATTAAATTTTGGGGGAGTCAAAAGCTGTATCAGATTTTTCATCTGGGGGAGGGTAGGCCTTAGCACTTGTCCTTTCTCCTCTTCTATTTTCTGTTCTCAAAAATTCCCACTCATTCTTCCATCTAGGTCAAAAGTGACTTCCTTGGTCAAGGCTTTTCTGACTTCCCAAGGGAGGGTGATGACACCAGAGCAAACCTATTAGGCTTACCACATTTTATCTGCTTTATGTCCCCTACTATACTGAAATCACAGAGCAAGAACAGTCCTATTCATCATGATGAAGAGTGGTTTTTACCCTACACTTAGATCAAAAGTCTCTACACCTCACCTTCAAATCTCTACCTTTGTTAACTAATATCACCCCAATAAATTCATTTTAAAAAAATTTAAGTTTCTACCTTTGAAGACAACTGTGATTTAAGACTAATAAAAATAAAAATGTCTTGCCCTGGTCACTGTGCTCAATAGTTAGAGCACTGACCCCCGCACTGAAGGGTTGGGGGTTCAATTCCCAGTCAAGGGCACTTATACCTCGGTAGCAGGCTCAATCCCCAGCCTGGGCCAGGGTGTATGAAGGAAGCAACCAATCCACGTCTCTCACATTGGTGTTTCTCCCTCCTCCTTCCCTCCCACTCTCTCTAAATATCCTTCTTCCTATAAAAATCTTCCATTTTGTACAACCCCTCAAGCCACCTTCTAGTTGCCAGATGTGATGTTGCCCAATTCATGAGTTAAAGCCCATTAGCTCTTCAAACTTACTTGGTTGAATTTTGTTTTTTTAACAACTGAATAAAAACTTTTTTCTTATAAGGGGAAAAAAAAACAACTATTCTGACTTTTTAGTTCTTACTAGGTCTGTTACACATGTACAAAGATCGTGTACAAGGGTTTGCAAAACCAACAACATGCCAGGAAATAACCTAAAAATCCATCAATGGCGAACTGTTTAAAGAAACTGTTGTACAACCCTGTAATACAATACCACGAAATCTTTAAAAGGAAGTATTTCATGTATATTTTATATAAAGCTGTCCCTATTGTTTGGGAAAAAAAACTTAAGGTGCAGAACAATACATACAAAATGATCGCACAATTGTCTAAATCTGTGAATATGTGTAGAAAAATCAGGAAGGCTGTACCATCAGGCAGTTAACAGCAGCCAGCCTGAGGAAACCGGTTAGGGATGACAGATTAACTTCACACACTTGTTTTCTGCGCTTTTTTTTTTTTTTAAACTGTCACTTAAGTGCTATAAAAAGTTGTGATCCTGCCCAGTGCAGTGGAGGGGGAAAGGGTGAGAGTGAGAGGAGGAAAAAGGCCTCTTTTTTCCGTGCTGGGGCCTTCCACAATTTACCAGAAGCACCTGGTAATTAATCCCAAGATGGTTAGTTCCCCTGATTGAAACGGCCCCTTGATTCAAACTTCAATGCAAGATAAGCTCCTTTCAAGGTTACATTCCCGCACCCCCCTCCTCCCTGCTGGTTTTACAACTCAGGGAGAACTTGCACCTAGAAGTCTCTCTCCTTAGCAGCAAGTTCCCTTCCTCCTCCCCTTCAAACAAGCCTCTTCTGAACTCTGCAACTTCGGTTCTAAGAATGTTTTACAGGTTTTGGGAAAATACTGATAAGACACCTGCCAAGGACATCTGCCTGCATTGTCTCCTGAAGAACTAACAAACTGCAACCCTCATGTCTGCTCCATTTCAGCCCCCAAGTCCTCCTCCCTTCCTCATCACTGCTGCCCTTGTATGGATCAGCAATGCACAGGTCCTCTCCCTTCCTTCCCTTCCAGGAAAGTCAAATAAACTTCCTCTCTGCATTGAGCTCTCAGTGGTGAATTCCTTCACAGCCGGTGTCCCTGCTCCCCTCCCCCTCTGCCCCCCCCCCCCAAAAAAACCAACAGAATGAGCAGCAACATTTTCCTTCGGTGTCGCTTTAAAACAGTGGTTTTCAAACTTTAGGGTGCACAGGAATCACCGGGGTGGGGGCGGGGGCTGTGCTGATTAAAATACATATTCCTGAGCCCTGACCGGTTTGGCTCAGTGGATGGCGCGACGGCCTGCGGACTGAAGGGTCCCAGGTTCGACTCCGGTCAAGGGCATGTACCTGGGTTGCCGGCAAATCCCCAGTAGGGGCTGTGCAGGAGGCAGCTGATCGATGTCTCTCGAGTCTCATCGATGTTTCTAACTTTCTATCCCCCCCCCTTCCTCTCTGTAAAAAATCAACAAAGTATATTTTTTAAACATGCGTATTCCTGAGCCCCCTCTCGCGACACAGTTGGGAAGTCTGGATGTGGCCCTCAAGCCAGCATTCAGCAAGCAAGCACCCCGAGCCTCGAGACACTGCACCCGCAGCCCTGCAAACCGCTGCCCGGATCCTGACGCCCCTCCAAGTGCCTCCGTGTCCCCCAAACCCTGCGCCCAACTGGACAGCGCACCGCGACTACTCGTTGGGGTGTAGCTGATGGCGGCGCCGCCCCGCGTCCCTGCACCTCCGCTTCCGTCTTCCCCGGATGCTCATCTCAGCACCCTTTCCCCACCAGCCCTTTCCGCCCGGCGCCGCAGTCCCAGGCCGCCCACGCCGCCGGTTCCTCCCGCCCGCTCTCCCGGCTCGGGGCCAGCGGAGCCCGCCAGCCGCGCAGCCGCCGTTCCCCCTACCCCCGCCCGGCCTCCCGGCGCCGCCGAAAGCCCAGCACCACACCTGAGGGATACTCGCCCTCCGCTTCCGCGCTAAGCCCAGAGGACGTCAGTCAAAGGTGCTCAGGCCGCAGCCGCAATTTGAAACCCGGGTGGCGACCAATGAGAGCGCAATTTCCGGTTTCCCAGCCACCTCGCGCAGGAGCTTCCGGCGAGGCCTCGGGGAGACCATAGATGGTCCACTGGAGGACTAGAGAGCTAGAGAGGACGAGCTCTCCCTACCATAGAGTAGACCCCCCCACTTCCAGGAGACAGAGTGGCGAGGCCTAGACCTTGCGGAGTGTGAGGTCTCGGGGAGCGAGCGTGCCGGGAAATCGCGAGATCTGGTGACATTTGCAGACGCGTCCCAGGAGGTCGGAAACCTGGGCGGGGAGAAACCGGAGCGCATCCTCAGAGGCAGCCTCCAGCTTATCAGAAAAATGCCTCTCGCTCCGCTCCCCAGGGTGAGGAATTAGAAGACGCGGCCTTAAAACCGAGAAGGTCGGCTTTGATTTGTGTTGGATGTTGTGTACAAGACTGACATGGTGATGAATCACACTGTCCATTATAATGACCACCAGCTACCGGTGCAGGCGGCCTGAAATGTGAGAGTCCAAACTCAGACTGCACATCACGGTTGAAACACACATCAGATTGAAAGTCTTTGTAGGAAAAAAAAATAATGCGAGATATCTCATCGATGGTGTTTTATGTTGATTACACATCAAAAATGATACTTTGGATATGTTGGGTTGAATAAAATATGTTTACCTTTACCTGTTTCCTTTTTTTTTTAATGTGGCTACTAGAAAATGTTAAATTACACATGTACTTTGCGTTGTAATTTGTATTAAATGACACAGGTGTGGAATTAATTTGATGCCGCCGCATCCCATCTGCACACAGCCCATTTTAGAACCCATTCTTACCACCAGCTCTGGGTAGACGATTAGCCCTGGTGATGTGATTCTTACAGAGAACACTTAACATGGGAGTCCTTGCTATTGTTTTTTAATGTACACGAGGGAATAAATCTAGGGGTAACGCTATTCTTTTTGCCCAGAATTAACCCGATGTTGCCAGCCTTTTAGATTCTCTACATCTCCCTCCATTCCAGTCAAATAAGATAAGCCTTATATACAGGAAAGTGGCTATAGTTCATTTGTATGGCACATGGAATTGAGGAACAGCCAACGAAAACCCTTGCCTGACCCACGCTGAGTCCCACGGTGGGTCATTCCCACGTCAGCCCTTTTGCAGGGGGCAGTGCTCAGGCTGTGGCCGTGGACGAGAAGAGCCGTCCGATGCCAAGATCAATAACACCTCCCCGTCAGGCACGCTCGGCTTTCCAGTCTCTCGGGCTTCAGAAGGCTTCTGACCCCACGGTTTTCTTCGCCTAAAATTACTTACAACACAATCTCACGATCCGTGTCCTTTCTCCCACTTTATATGACACAGTTCGACCCAACAGCTTCAGAGCAGCGTACTTGTATTCTCTCCGGCTCATTGTTGTTTGTTTGTTTTTCTGTTATCGGGAAGGTTTGAGAACGGATACCCACGCTACTATCAATAGTATAATCAATAGTATAATCGACCAGACACCACTGCGACGCTTCGAACGGAGTCTGCCTCGCGGTTCTCTGAGTCCTGGACCTGTTAGAGCACAGATCAAAGAGCCTGCCTGACCTGATCATGGTTATTGTGCATAAATGTCTCGCAGTTCTGAAGGAGCTGTAACGCCGGAGAGAGGTGCATGATTTAATTCGGTCGCGTGCTTGCCTTTAGCGCATGAATCCCGAGCTTTCGCGTGTTTACAAGTGTCACCAAGCGCAGGCGGGAGGACCTGATTGCACAAGAGCGCTTCCTTTTTGTAAGGGTTTGCAACAGCGCCACTTTCACGTGGGAGCCCGGATAGCTCAGTCGGTAGAGCATCAGACTTTTAATCTGAGGGTCCAGGGTTCAAGTCCCTGTTCGGGCGCTTGTGTTTTTTGGCTTCTTTTTTCTCCCCCTTTTTTTCTTGCTTGTTTTGAACGTGTGCGTCACGTTAACTTCTGTCTTTGTTAGGTTGTTTTTTTCTTTCTCGATTATTAATAATCTGAAAAAACAAATCCCTTTTCGTTGTGAAACTACTGCGCGAAACCTCCATACTCATCAAGAAACGGAATAATTGCGCATAGTCAATTTTCCCCTGAGAACATTTATCATAATCTGAAATCAGTGAAAAACAAAAGTGAATTCAACTTAAAATGTAAATGCATTGGTTTTAAAATGACACGCCCGAACAGGGACTTGAACCCTGGACCCTCAGATTAAAAGTCTGATGCTCTACCGACTGAGCTATCCAGGCGCTCCTGGGAAGCTGCTACTCTTCTTTTTACTTGATATAATTCTGATAAATTGCTTCTCCAAAAAAATTTAAGTGTTAATTGGTTTCAAAGTATCTTTTTGAGGAAAAATTTTTTTAGCTCTCTTTTTCTATTTTTCTGCATTTAAGGCAAGTGTTCTTCAAGCTCTTTCATATTTGATAAACTGTCAATATCTACTGGATTCTCTAAAACTCAATGGTACTAAATTACAGAAAAATAGGCAACCAAGCTGAACATCAGTGTCCTGTGATTAAGATAGGGCCTCTTAATCTTATTCTGCTGAACCAGATTACAGTATCTTTCCCTTTAATGAAAAAGACATTTCCCTTTACTAGATGATGTAGTTGTTAGATAAGCATCCCTTAGCACAAACGAAGACACATTTGATTCAGGAGTAGAGGAGCTAATATAGGAGAAGGGACTGTGGAAATGTGGATCTGAATTTACATTGAGAGAAAGGGAGCTTTAGACTTTTAATTCAGATTTTGATTAATTTTTGCTTTTCCCCCTTTTCCAGACAAGTTACAGTTTTCAAGTCAGACTCACAACGTAAGTCCTAAAGCAGTATAAGTGTGCACCAGTGGAAGAAGCAACATACAGTATTGAGAATAATAATTTCCAGATTAGCCCAGTTTTTCTTACAATCAGTTTTATCAACCCTGACGCATAGGGTGTGGACACAAGATAATGAAATTTCAAAGACTGATAAGGAAATTCATTTTTGTTTCTGGGAACTTGAGGCTTCAGAACACAATGAACAACAAAATAGCTCAGCCTCAGTTGGAGGAATTTCTTTCCTACAATTGTCTGATTCTTTTAGAATAAGGACCAACAAATTGTGTGATCCTAAATGGGCCTGGGTTTCCACATTTTATAAAATGAGGGAACTTGATTAGATGATTTGTAAGAAGCCTTCTAAACCTAACAGTTTAATTCTATTAAGCTTATAGTCCTCAGGGGTCAATATATCTTCCTTCCCCAACAATGACCCAAAAGAGTCAATGATTTGACTCATGTACATAAAACCAGTGGGGAATGAAGTATCCATCTTCCCCACACAAAGTTATCAGTGCTGGCTCCAAGCCAAGACTTTGGTTGAGGTCTCAAAGACCCAGCACACAGGGGCTCTTTAAGAACTTGCAAAGGGGACCAGAAAACCCCATATTTTGGAGACAAAGAGGGTTAAAAGGTTTAATCAATACAGAAAACTTCCTGTGTGACTTTGCCCAGAACTCTAGAGACATTTTTCTCTGGGCCCTTATGTAATAATAAATGTAACTCCGTCTCTCTAAAAGAAAATAAAAATAAAAAAATAAATCTAACAATTTGCCACTGTTACTCTCCCCACTGTGAATAAGATTAGAAGGGAAAGACTCAAAATGCAAAGCAAAGGGATGATTTACTTGAACAAACGTTTCTTGATTATTATTGCTTAGGCCTTCGGCTAGCTCTAGAGTTGGAGATAACTAACACAGATCCTACTCACTGTCTAGGAAAGAAAGCAGACATTTAAGCAAACAATTTTAACAAAGTAATAGATGCAGTAGTAAAAATTCAAGTGCAAGAGTGGCAGGAAATGAGAACGGGCAGAAAGACGGGGGTTACATAATGAGGGTGGAGGTCCCGGAGTTTTCCGCAAAGAAAACACATGATCAGAGATATGTAACGGGCCAGGCAGATACTCATTTGCTCATTCAGACACTGTATTAGATAAGGAAAAACTTTCTGCTCTCTGTTTATGAGTAAGATGCATTATACCCAACTCTTTAAATATTTAAATTGTGTTCTTTATTTTTCAATCACAGTTAACATACAGTGTTATATTAGTCTCAGGTGTACACTACTAACTTTTTTTGAGGCAGATAGTTAAAGGAGCCCTCACGTTTCTTTCCTGCCGATGGAATGGATAATAAAACGGCTGTTTAAAATCAAATAACTGATCTTGATTAATCCATCAAGTTGCTTGTCGAGAGCCTACAATTTCCACAGCAGTGAGCGAGGCACAGTGGGAGGGGAAATGGTAAGTCTGGAAGGAAAGTGGGGCGTGCAAGTTCTGTTTGGGGGGGGGATAAATTAATCTGGCTGGAATGGAGGGAGGTAAAAGAGGTGCTAGATTAGAGACAGCTGACAGGAGAATAATTTTATCGAATGGGCAACAGTTAAATTTGAAAGTCCTGTTTGTTGACGTTGCAAAGCCCCATCTGAGGTCACGTGAATCGAATCAGCTTTTTCTATGCTGCCCTGCAAACCACACCAGGAGTGCTATCCTGTACCTTATTTAGCATGAAATCTTGTGTTTCTCTCAAGCTTCGCTTCCCATGGACTGTTGAACGTAATCCTCCCAGTAGAGGTCAGTCTAAACTGACAGATTCTATATTTGAGGCCCACCTTCCCTCCTCCTCTCCCACCTCCTTCCTTCCTTCCTTCTTATTGTTGACAATATTACAGGTGCCCCCTTTAACCCCCTCCCAACCCTCCACACAGCCCCTGCCCCACGCAGGCCTAAACCACATTATCATCTGTGTTCATGGCCTATACAGACACACATACATGTCTTTGTTTAATCTCTTTCAGCCCTCCCCAGCCACGTCCCCTCTGAGATCTAGTCTTTCTATGTATCCATGCCTCTGGACTATCTTGTTTGTCAGTTTATTTTGTTCCTTAGATTCCACATATAAGTGAGATCCTGTGATATTTGTCTTTCTCTGACTGGTTTATTTCGCTTAGCATATTAAGCTCCAGGTCCATGCCATGCTGGCGCAAAGGGTAAGAGATCCTTCTTTTTACAGCCCCATCGTATTCCCTCATGCAAATGTACCACAGCTTCTTTTATCCACTCTTCTTCTGATGGGCACTTGGGCTGCTTCCTAGTCTTAGCTGTTCTAAATTGTGCTGCTGTGAACATAGGGGTACATACCTTCCTTCTGATTGGCGTTTGGGGATTCTAAGGATATAGTCCCAGAAGTGGGATCGCTGGGTCAAATGGCAGGTCCATTTTTAAGCGTTGAGGAAACGCCATACTCTTTTCCACAGTCTGCATTCCCACCAGCAGTGCACAAGGGTTCCCCTTTCTCCACATCCTCCTTAGCACTTGCTGTTTGTTGATTGAATTACTTGTTTTTTCAATATGGGACGCTGCACGAATTTGCATGTCATCCTTGGGCAGGGGCCATGATGCTCTCCTCTGCATCGTTCCGATTGTTAGTGTATGTGCTGCCGAAGTGAACACTGTTGATTTGTCGATGGTAGCTGTGCGGGCAGGTGTGAGGTGATTCCTCACTGTAGGGGGTTCCTTATTCGTTTTGTTGGTGGTTTCTTTTGCTGTGCAGAAGCTTTTTAGTTTGATGTAGTCCCATTTGTTTACTTTTTCCTTTGTTTCCCTTGCCCTGGGAGATGTATCTGCAAAAATACTGCTATGTGAGATGTCTGAGATTTTATTGCCTATGTTTTCTTTTAAGATTTTTATGGTTTTTCGACTTACATTTAAGTCTGTTATCCATTTTTAGTTTATTCTTGTGTATGGTGTAAGTTGGTGGACTAGTTTCATTTTTTTTTTTTGCATGCATCTTTCAAATTTTCCCAACACTATGTATTGAAGACACTGTCTTTACTCCATTGTATGCTTTTGCCTCCTTTGTTAAATATTAATAAACCATAATGGCATGGGTTGCAAGTTCAATCCCAGGTCTGGGTGTTTATGGGAACCAACCAGTCGATGTTTCTCTCTCTCTCTCTTCCTCTCTCTAAAATCAATACACTTATCTTCAGGTGAGGATTTAAAAAAGAAAAAGAAAAACTCAGACACTGGCATCAGCCCTCAGAAATGCTGGGTCACCGAAAAGCTGTAGGGGAGAAAGCAGAGGGACTGATGTCAATGAAACTAACCACCAAATATTCACAGAGCACCCTAACCTCATCTGCAATATCCATTCATCTTTCAAAGACACTTAAATCTTTTTTTGAAGAAAGTCTACTGAAGCATTTTGGAGTGAAAATGGTACAAACGTTGCCTTTTTCAAATTTAGCTCAAATTTGTTTTTCAGATTAGCCCTAGCCCACAGCAGAGCCCCGAGAGAACATAACACAAGTAAATGAACTCAGCCACCTTCCCCTCCCACTCATTTCAACCACTTGCTCCCTGACTAATAACCTACTTCTTGTTATTACCCCCGGAGTCATAAATGCTCAAGTGCCCCACTGTCTAGCGCGATCACTGGTCACTCTCAGGTGTAGAATGTTAAATCTCATTCACCGAGTCCTTACTGAGCTTTGGATCAGGCGATGATAGGCCTAGCAATTAAGAGGTAAACCCAACAGAGATATCCTAGTCCTGAAGGAGACTAGTTACCCTCCTCTTCCATGCCCTCCCCAATTCAGACACATGCAAACAATTACAACGCTGTGATTAGTGTTACAATCCAGGCAGCTACGGGGTGTGGGTAGGCATCCTTAGAAGGCACTCGGGGGAAGCTTCCTGGAAAACTAGTTGTAGGGTGTATTAGTTTGCTATTGCTGCTGTAACAAATTACTGAAAATTCAGTGGGTGAAAACCACACAACGTATCTTACAGCTTCCGAAGCCCAACATGGGCCCCCCGGGCTAAAATCAAGATGCCAGCAGACTGTGGACGTTTCTGAAGGTTCCAGGGGAGAATCTGTCTCCTTGCCTTTTACAGTTTCCAGAAAGAGCTCACTTCCCCTGGCTCAGGACCTCCATTCTCCAACTTTAAAGCCAGTAATGCTTTATCTCTCTTACCATTCTTCCATTATCGCATCTCCCCCCCCCCCTTTCTTTTAATCCTCACCCGAGGATATTTTTCCATTGGTTTTTACAGAGAGTGGAAGAAAGAGGCAAAGACAGAGAGAAACATCAATTTGAGAGAAACATCGATTGGTTGCCTCCTGCACATCTCCCACTCCCAAACCCCCGAGCACCACCACCAAGGCCCCGGGTCAGGGAGGAGCCTGCAACCCATATGCATGCCCTTGACTGGAATCAAACGCAGACCTTTCCGTCTGCAGGCCAACACTCTATCCAACGAGTCAAACTAGCCAGGGCGTCCCCTCTTTTTTTTTTAATCCTCACCGGAGGATATGTTTTTGTTGATTGATTTTTTTAAAAAATGGGGAGAGAGAGAGAAAGAGAGAAACATCAACCGGTTGATTCCTGCACACATTCCGACCGGGGTTTGAACCCACATCCTAGGTATGTGCCCTGACAGGTAATCAAACCCGCAACCTTTGGTGCACAGGAAGACACTCTAACCAAGTGAGCCACCCAGCCAGGCCATCCCATCTCCCTTTGACTTCAACTGGCAAAGGTACTCGTATTCTGCTTTTAAGGATCCATGTGAGTAGATTGGGCTCACTTGGGTAAGCCTGGCTAATCTTCCACCTGAAGGTCCTTATCCTAATCACATCAGCACAATCCTTTCACCGCCATAACAGTCACACGTTCCAGGGAGTGGAAAGCAGACATTTCAGACATTTCCTCCTCTAGGAGGCCATTATTCTGCCTGCCACATAGAAACACAACCGTGGAGGGTGATAGTGGTGGTGACTGGTGGTGGGAGGCTCTTTCAGGCTGTGGGAAAAGGTTGCAGAAGGCCCCTTGGTGAGAATAGTGTATAGTCCTGGAACTGCAGAGAGTTCAGTAAGACCAAAGCGTGAAGTCTGCATTGGCATGCAGGAGAGAGCAACTTACTCACCCACATTTATGGAATGCCTACCACGTGGCAGGCGCTGTTCTGAGGATAAAAGGACAAACAAGAAGTCCCTGTCCTCTGAGTACAGAGTGAGAAGCAAGGGCCAGATTGTGAGAGGCCTTGTTGCCTTTCTTAGGAAGTTTGCATTTTAGCTAAGAGCTCTAGGGAGCCTCGCATTTGACCAATTTTATTGAGCACGTGCTATGTGCCAGGCACTGCGCTAGGCTCCAGGAATACAGAAGTTTAAAAACCAAAGGAAAAACTCCCTTCCTTTATGGAGCTATGTGTTAGCAGATTCTCAGCAAGGAAGCAGGTGTCTGCTTTAGAAACATCACTCTGGCTGGGGTGTTGAAGAAAGGTTGGAGGGAGGAACACGTCGTGGCCCCGGGCTTCTAACTCCCCCCTTGGAGATTAACAGTTTTTCCTCAGCTTCAGGTCCTTCCTGGGGCACCTCCTGTTTGTCAGGAGCCCTCTTTCCCCTTTAGCCTACAACTGTACTTATTCTGCAACCACCATCCCTGATTTAACCTTCTACACTTTGACTTCCCAGATCTGCAGAAGAAAATGAGAACAATATCCATATTGAAACCACTACATGAAAAATACTCATATTGAAACCACTACATACCCGATCACAGCCATATCCTCAGCTCTGTCGACAACTCCATTCCTCTAGCAAGCTACCACTCATTCCTTTCCGTGGCTCTTTTAACCTTAACCACTTTCCTTAATGCTCAATCCTATCTTGACCCCTTCTCTCCCAGGAGATGACTTAGAGACTGTCAGGTGGCAACCACTTCTCTCAACTTCTAACCTCTAGGTCTACCACAAATGCATCCGCTTGTGCATTCTTCCTCCCAAAGATAGTCTGGGCAGCGCCACCCTGCCGTGCCTCCATCCCATCTCCTCTGGGGCATTTTTCATTAATCATCTCTCCATCTTTGTTTCCCCCCTCAGCATATGAGCATGTTTAAGCCTTTCCCATCTGGAAAACAACAACAAAAAACAGACAACGAAACTCTTCCCTTTGATTCTGCATTCCCCCATCCACTGCCTCACATTATTCCTCCACGGATGGCCCAGTTTCTGGAAAGAGTGGTCTAGATTCATGTGGCTCTTTTGCTCCTTAACCCCCTGGAGCAAATGGTTCTCAACCTTCCTAATGCCGCGACCCTTTAATACAGTTCCTCATGTTGTGGTGACCCCCAACCATAACATTATTTTCGTTGCTCCTTCATAACTGTAATGTTGCTACTGTGATGAACTGTAATGTAAATATCTGATATGCAGGATGGTCTTAGGCGACCCCTGTGAAAGGGTCGTTCGATCCCCAAAGGGGTCTCAACCCACAGGTTGAGACCCGCTGCCCTGGAGCCTGGTTTGACGATGACTGTTCTCCCACCACTGGTACTGGTGACTTTCCTGCCAATCCAAAGGACCATTTTCAGCCCTGTCCTCCCGACTGTTCCTGCTGCGCTTCTGTTCCAGGCCCTTTCCTGATATCTTCTGCCACTCTCCTTTCTGACATGCTATGGTATCTGTTTTTCTGTCAACCTTGGTGCTTATCCTTGATTTGTTATTTTTTTTAAAAAAAATGTATTTATTAAATTGATTGGGTGACATTGGTCATCATGAACATATAGGTTTCAGGTGTGGGCTTCCATGTTCCAAGATCTGTATATTGCACCGTGTGCCCACCACCCAGAGTCAACTCGTCTCCTGTCACCTTGTGCTAGGACCCCCTCCCCCTCCCCACCCCCTTCCCTCTGGCAATCACCACGCTGCTGTTTGTGTTCACAAGTTTCCGTTTTACATCCCATATATGAGCGAAGTCATATAGTTCTCAGCTTTCTTGATTTCCTTTGCAGGCCTCTTCCTTCCCCTGTCCGCCCACCTGGGTGATCCCACCCATGCCCATAACTTTGCTGACCACCTGCAATGTGAAGAGTCCAAAACTGATACCCCCCGTCCACACTCCCACTTTAAGTTTCGTTTCATAAGCCCACTGTCTACTAGACACCCTCACCTAAACATCCTGTAGATGCCACAAGCCCCACATGTCCAAAATGAGACTCACCATCGCTCCTTCTCCACCTGTCTCTGATTCCCCAGTCTCTTGCTTAGTGAACGGCATCACCTGCCTCCAATTCCTAAGGTGTGAAGTGGGGAGTAATTCTAGATCCCTGCCCCATTCCCTGCATTCAATACATTATCAACTATTACTGATGTGACTTCCAACTATCTGTTGTATCTGCCCTCTCTTTTCAGCCCGGCGCTCACACTCCTGGCGTAGTTTTGATCTTGCACTGCGAACACTGTCACGCCCTCCCTGTTGAGCTCCCAACCTGCACTCATGGAGGTCCAGAACCAGTCACCCCAAGATGTGCCTCTGTGTGTGCGGGTTGTTTGGAGCCAGAAGCAACCTCAGCAGCAGGCTCAAGAGAATCCTCTACCCCTCGCATTGGTTCACTCAGGGTTGCCTGCAATTAAGGGTCCTTTGCATTTGCCCAGGTTTCCTCTTACATGAGAACAAAGCATTACCCAATAAATCCTCTGAATTGTGAAGCCGCTTTTTAATTGCTTTCTCCCCTCAGTAGGACTTCCTGTGGGCATTCAAATTCCCTTTCCGACACTTGTCCTCTTACTGAGCTCTGGGGTCCTTTAATCCTACTATTCTATAATCTAAGGACTGCGTGGAGTTTGTTGCAGTTTCATAATAATGAGGACATTTTAAAAGGCCTCTCTGACACCTGTGTTTGTGTGTGTGTGTGTGTGTTTAAACGCTGGTGAATCCCAAACAGATGAATGGCAGCACTTTAGCAAGTATTTTCTGAAGACCAGGATGGGAAGGTTGGCAGATGTTTTCTTGGGGGCCCTGGCTGGGGAGTCCTGGGCATCTGAAGGAGCTTAGGAGCCTTGGGTGCCTGAAGGGGATTGCAGAGGATGGAGCTGTGAACCAGGTGTGGATCCTCACAGCCTGGCAAGTAAGCAGAGACCTGGGGGAAAACAGAGATTCAAGGTCTGAGAAAAATGTCCTTGGAGATCAGAGATCACAGTTGTAATGCAAACCAATGCAAACGAGGAGCTGGCCATCTACTGGTTTCTTTTGGGGGTAGCCTCTGGAAATTTCTAGAGACCACCCCTCAAAGAAAGGTGCTTAAGAGTCAAATTGTTCAATATCACATGCTGCATGAAAGAGGGTTTTTTCCTCCCACAGTTGGGGTGGAGGACCCGCCACCTCCCCCCCCCCCCCCCTTCTACCCTTCCCCCTGGAGTTGTTGATGGCTATTCTCTGAGGCTCAGGTCCCACGACGCCCTTGGGCTCACGGAGAAACCACGGAGGCTGCGTGTGACCAACCGGCACAGCTTCCAGGCCCCTACCTCGACTTCAGACCTCAGTGGGGGTTCCTTTGGGCATCGCTCTCCTAAGGGTTTGGGGACCGATAGGGGACCTCAGAACTCTGTCGTTTCCAGCAGGATGGCTTGGCATTCCCTTGACACGGTGCCAAGGGGAGAGTCACAACCGTCTGCAGAAACCCTCACCCGAGTGGGGAGTGGGACTCTCGGCCCTAGGGTTTTCCAAGCAAAACTCGCCGGCCGCCGGCGCGTTTCCTCCGCGGGCGCACTGGCGGGAGGGCAGGGTCGGAGGGGAGAGGAGAGCAGGGGAGTGGGGAAGGGGCGAGGGGCGAGGCGAGGAGAGGGAGGTAGAGGGTGCTGGGTGGGGGTAGAGGTGGAGGAGAGGATCGGGAGGGGCGGGGAATGGAAGAGGGGAGGTGGAGAGAGAAGTGGGGAGGGAGGGAGGGGCGGAGGGCAGTCGCAGCTGCGGGCCCGCCCCGCCTGCCGCCGGGATTCGGCGAGCTGGGCGCCGCGGCCGGGGCCGAGGCTGGCGCGGCGGCCGCGCCTGTGCGCCCCGTCCTGCGCCCGGGCAGGTCTGGCCGCGCGTCGCCGTGCAGTGCGCCGGGTCCCCGGGAGATGGCCTCTGCGCCCGCGCGCGCTGCCCCCGCTATTGTCTCCCGCGGGCTCGCCTGACCGCGGGCCGCGCACGCTCGGGGCCGCGGACTTTCTCTCCCCGGCGGGTCCCGGCGCCCCTTCCTGCCTCCCGACCGCTGCAGCGCGCGGAGCCCGGGGGCCGGGGCTGGAGGGGAGCCCGCGGGGAGCACAGGTAGGACGCACGCCCGGCGCAGAGCGCCCGCCCCGGGGCTGCAGGTGGCCCGGGGAGGCGGGAGCCGAGGTCTAGGGCTTCCCCCGCAGCAGGGCAACCGCCGAGGCGCAACAATGGCCGGAGCCGGGGTGCCCGCGGGGGCTGAGCCGGGAGGCGGCAGGGCGACAGCTCCCGCTCGCAGCCGGCGCGGGTCGCCGCCGACCCCGCTCCGCCGGTTTCGGGCACCGCGAGCCCCGGGCCTGCCCCACCCCGTCCCTGTTAAACACCCTCCCAGCTGCCAGCTGCCAGGCGATCGGGACCGGCCCGTGATTTGTTTGTTTAAGATGAGAAATAAAAGGCAAAGCTGCCCTGAAGTCGGGGGGGCGGAGGGGGGGCGGGGAAGGGTGCTTTCCCGGGCGGTGGGTGAAAAGTCATCATCCGGCCTGGGGAATATAGACCTTTTTCTTCTTCTTCTTGTTCTTCTTTTTTTTAAAGCCAGTCGCAGGGTAGACTTGGCTTCTCCCTTATAAGGATCCTGCAGCAAAAAGAGAGATCCTGGCAGCGGGAGAGGGACCCTCAGGCTCCAGGTCCGGGCCCTCCGGAGGCGGGAGGACTCCTCGCCTGGCCTGTACTTGTCATTTTCAGCTCCGGGCAGCGGAGGCTTTGATGCTGGGGGGGCCGTGCAGCTGCGGGGAGCCCAAGGGGGCGGCTGCCCGGCTGGGGTGGGGTGGGGTAGGGTGAGGAGCTCAGGGGCCGGGCAGGGTGCAGGGTCCTGCGTGGAAGAGGTGAGTGCGTGCACACACCCTCCTTGGCCGAGGGCTGTGTGGTGTGTGTGGTGCATCTGCCATAGCTCTGGTTCCTTCACGCCAGCCTTCTCTCCTGGCATCTCCACCCCCATTTGGGGTCTTTGTGGCTTCCCTGTCCCTGTCCCTGTCCTTATCCAACCAGCCTGGGATGGAATCCATTGTCTCCGGCTACCCTGATGGTTTTTTTCTCTGATCCATTGGAGGATTTTGTGCCCTGGGCTGGCTGGTCCCCGCATGGCACCAGATTCTTCAGCACACAGCTACTCCTGCTCCCAAAAGTGGGCCAACAGGGCGCCTCCTCTCTCTCAACTACCTGGCTGGGGCATGGCCAAGCAGATGTAAGCAATTTGCACTGGATTCCAACCTTGTAGCAGTCCCCGAATGAAAACTCGCTCCATTGCCACGCTGGACCTTGGAAAGATATGGGAAGAGGCAATGACCCCCAAATACACCTCCCTCCCCACCTCCAGCTGTGGGTCCCAGAACTGGGTGGTTCTGAGGCTTCAGAATTGGAGCTCCTCCGGAGCCTGGCAGTCCCATCTGGGATGGTGTCCATGGAAAAATGAAGTTGAGGCACATTTTACAGCTCTGCCTGGCAGCCAGCGTCTGAGGCGATGGTGGCTGCTGCTCCTTTGGTCTAGGCGAGCCCAGGTTTCATTTCCATGGCTCTGCATTTACTGCCAAGTGTGCATGGGTGTGTGCGCCGGCCTCTGATCAAGCTCTTCAGCCCTGGCCAGAGGGAGCCTGTGAGGGAGGGAGGCCCGCGGGGTGTGCTGGGGTGAGGAAGGCCCTAGGCTTTTCTCTGTTGCTCTTTTGAGGTGGCAGTGGCCTGGACTGCCCGGGTCTTTGCCACGACCCAGTGGTGCCCTAGCAGATCTCCCACACCTGTGAGCCTCTGGTTCCCACTCTGTGGTTCCCTCATCTCCCCTGCGCCTGGTGTTTTGTAGGTGTCTCGTGTCTATGGTCCTTCAGCCCGGACAGTTCTGTTCAGACCAGTAGGGAGACAAATGCGAGATCCCTGTTCCCTGTAGGGGTTCGTAACTAGCTCTTTAGGCTCCTCAGGCTCCCAGAATGTGAACTTGGATGTGATAATGTGGGTTCCATGTCAGGAGGCCTGGCCTTGAGTCCTGGTATGACTTATTTCCTAACTATGTGAGCATGGGCAGCTTGTGAACCTATCCATGCCTTCGTTTGTATATCTGTAAAATGGGTGGAAATAATGCCATCGGCTCACAGGATTATTTTAAGGATGAAATGTACTGCTTGCTATGAACTGAATAAAATCATGTGTGCAAAAGCACTCTGAAAACTGCACAGTACCATGCAAATGTCAGTTATGCATACTGAGTTTAGCCTTGGTAACAAGGAAGGGAGAGCTGGTAGGGTGGAGTTGGGGGAGGCGTTGGAGGAGAATGTTCTGGAACCTTTCCTTTCCGAGGTAA
>PVJC01005509.1:0-58817 GCA_004026665.1 Murina feae | reverse complement strand
TGAGGCTTAGAGAGGTTAAGTAACTTATCCAAGGTTACACAGGTAGAAGGTGATGGAGTTGGGATTTGTGCCCAGGACTTCCCAAGCCCTTTAGAAACTGGTCATGTTACTGGAGAACACTTTGGTTACTAAATGACCCTAATGGCTATCAACCTTCAAAGTTTGACCTTTGGAAATCCACACACACATTTCAGAAATGTGACCATTTCTCTGAGCATCCCTTGGCCACTTTTGAAAAGTAGTATGCAAACTGGCAGCACAGATTTTTGAATATTCAGGAATATTCCTTCATTCAGCAGATGTTACTTGAGTACCCACTATGTCACTGTGCCAGGCATCCTGGAGGCAAAGGAATATGAAGCACACAGCTGCTTTCAAGGAGGTCACACACTAGAGGCACTCCAGTGGGACATGTGAAACTTTCCTACTTTGTGAGCAGGAAATCCTTGAGAAGGTGGTGATTTTTGAATGTACCTATTAAGGCAATTGTCCTCCTCATTAATACCCACTCTCTATGGATCAAACTGATAAGTTAAGACCAGGTGGAATTAGATGCTTCCTTAGCTCCAAAGAGGCCAAGACAGAAATAGGTGCACTGCGTTTAAGAGATAGTTCAAGTTAACTTGCTTGGAAAAGAAACTGTGGTCAGATGTTAATAGACTTTGAGCCAGACCAAGAGTTTGGTTTCTATAACCCGACTTCTTCTTAGATGGTGGTTTATAAATCCAGGAAGTCTATTAGAACCACATCTGGCGGAAAAAATACATGTTTTGCGGATGTGTTTTCTCATTTAGTTAGTAAATGGATGTTAAATGCAACTCCCAATTGCAGCTCTTAAAAATGTATACAGTTTAGACCTCGTTGGTTTGGTTCAGTGGATAGAGCCTCAGCCTGTGGACTGAAGAGGCCCAGGTTCAATTCCAGTCAAGGGCACATGCCCGGGTTGTGGGTTTAATCCCCAGTAGAGGGCATGCAGGAGACAACTGATCAATGATTCTCTCTCATCATTGATGTTTCTATCTCTTTCCCTCTCTCTTCCTCTCTGAAATCAATAAAATTATATTAAAAAATATATATAATTTAGAGCATCATTACAATCCAGTATATGGTTTCCCAAGGTGATGACTTTGACATACTTTAACGATAATGTTCTTATCATAAAAGTAATATGTTAACAGAAAATATGGAATGACTTCTCTCATCCAGCGATATCTAAAGATTTTGAAACCAGTCCTCCATTATTCCTACATCCAGTGGTCCATCCCTGTGATCTCTCTTCTTCCAGTCACCCTCCTCCATCTGGACATAATGTCTTCTCTTGATAACTCATATTAACCATTATGGGCGCTGTTTATGGCACCACGCTGATGTAAGTTCGTGTGATAGTTGAAGTGTGACAGTTCTTTTGAGACCTTTTTAAAAATATATATATTTTTTATTGATTTTTTACACACAAGAAGGGAGAGGGATAGAGAATTAGAAACATCAATGAGAGAGAAACATCGATTAGCTGCCTCCTGCACACCCCCAATGGGGACATGCCCGCAACCAAGTACATGCCCTTGACTGGAATCGAACCGGGAACCCTTCAGTCCGCAGGCTGACACTCTATGCACTGAGCCAAACTGGTCAGGGCTGAGACCTTTTAAATTAGGTCTTTTTCTCCTAATTTGGCTAATGGCCATTATGTCTGGCTGCTTACCATGTGTCTTCTTGTAACTTCTTCTTAGTGTATTTTCTACCCATGATTAAGTGCTAGAAAGGCTAATGACCTGGCTAGTCAATATGTATTTCTAAAGTCAGAGTAAGCTGGCTCTGAGAGAGGGTAAAGAGACTGACTGTCCTTTGAATTAGAGTGTAAACTCTGCAATGGCTATTTTCACTGCCAGGAAAGCATTAGTTGTCTATAGAGATAATTGAGTTTTGCTTTATTGGTGACACTGAGCTAAGTAATGTTACTATTGGGCACCCTTTTCCAGAAGGAAAAAAAAGGAGAAAGGAAAGAGGAATGGGGGGAAGGAGTAAGGGAGGGGAAGGGAAAAGAAGAAAAGCCATGCCGGTGCTTGCTTTAGTATCTTATTTTGAATTTCTCTCTTTTCGCATTTGCTGATCACAGTGGTTTAAACTTCATTGACCTGATGGTGCGACAAGGGAATATCGACAACCCTCCCAAGACTCCTCTGGTGCCTGGTTTTGAGTGTTCAGGGATTGTGGAAGCTCTGGGGGACAGCGTGAAAGGATACGAGGTAACCTTCTGACTTTTGACTGAAAGAATAAATCAATCTGGAATCCACTGAGATAATGAAAGATTATGCAAAAATGCTTGACATAATCAATAATGTGCACTGTTATTGATGTCTTATTGGTTGGTTTTATTAACCATGTTTATAAATGATAGGACTTTCCAAAGGTCTCAAGTACCGTCTTGGTGCCTGGCAACAGTCTGATGACCAGAGAAAATCTTGTCATTCCCTCTGTGCATACTATACAGTTATTAAATAAGAGTATTTGGCCTTGGTTTAACTCTAACTAAAGTGTGTATACCCCCCTCCTCCCACCCATGGATCACACTTTCCCATCACTTCTGGCTCAAAAATCAATTACAAAACACCAAAGATGGGGAGAAATAGCCTCTACGTTTTGATTCCATTAACTATCTACTTATCTGATACATTTAAGTGATCATTTATAATCATCATTTCAGATGGGGATGTGGCATTTTGGAGTGAAATTTTAAAAAAATATATTTTTATTGATTTCAGAGAGGAGGGGAGAAGGAGAGAGGGGGAGAAACATCAATGATGAGAATCAATGATCGGCTGCCTCCTGCACACCCTACACTGGAGATCAAGCCCATGACCTCCTGGTTCATAGGTTGACACTCAACCACTGAACCACGCTGGCTGGGTTTGCGGTGAAATTTTAAAGCCACAGGGTAGCAATACCTGACAGTGGGACAGAGTTGCCCATGGGTTGATGGATTGGGAGTAGAGCAGTGGATAAAGAGGGTTATTATAGCATTCTGACTACTTCCATACATGTTCAAAATTCTCCATAATAAAAAATTTAAACAGTGACATAGGACTCTTTCTCCCATTGTAATGCAAATAAAATAGAATCTGGTCTATAAAATCTGAAAACTGGGCAAATCAATCACACAAAATTGCAGTAGTTTGGAGTCAGAAAAACCAATGGAAATTAGGTACCAGAGCTCTCTCTCTCATGACTAAGTGCTTTCCCAGAGAGACATGAATGCAGCTAGCATCTGAGAACCCACTATAACCAGAAACACGGCCAAGTTATCTTTTTCCAGCCTCACCACAGCCGTGCGAAGTAAAGATTGTTACTGTCTCCTTAGAGATGAGGTTCAGCAGGGTTTGTTGATTTTCTGTGGCGTATAAAAGGTGGCACATAGTAGCAGAACATGGATTCGGGTCACCAGAGCCTTTTCACTCCCCCGTGATCTTTGCGCTTGCTCCCAACCTGCAAATGCTGCAATACTAAGTGCAGGAAGACACATCCTATAAAATGCAATGCCAAGATGCCCTTGGAGTTGACTTGGATCAGTCTCAGTGCATCTGAGCCTTAGTGTACTCTGAAAGTATCAATATGCTCCAAGTTCATGATGATAAATGCCTGGAAATACCTTTTCACCCTCATTCTTTTTGTCCATGGTTTTCAGATAATATAGCAGGAAAGTGTTGAGCAGGGAGTATGTGTGCTTTTTCTTTTCTAGTATATTACTTTATATTTTCTGTCCCCAGATAAGCAATATAACAGAGGCAGCAGCATCTCTCCCCGAAATTGCTGCATATAAGAAATATTATCTGCTTCTCATTCCTCCACAAGGTCCCAAAGAAAAGGATTATACTACTAACTCTACCAATTCTGAGCACTGGATAAATAACCCATTATTCTAGAATATAACAGCTGAGAGGGATGTTGTTGACTTTGGTGTAAAGGGAGGACTTACTCTGCTTGATTATATTTATTTTCCATTTTATATATGACTTTTCTTCCTCTAGTTGGCTCTGGCATGCCTAATGTCCAACCTAACCTTCACCCCCACTTCCCTCCAGTGACTTTCAGTGACACTAATAAAAGACTCCACCTACAGGTTCCCAGTCAGGGGATGATTTGGGAGAAAACCAATACTACAATTCCATCTATAATTTTTATTTAAGATTTTCAATCACATTAGAGATGGAATTCCATACAGCAGCACACTAATAGCTTTCTTGGTTGATCGATTACAACAGAGGCTTGAAAAGTTGTTGCCAGAGGCGCAGCAGTAAAGGAATAATTCAGTCTCCCATCACCAGGACTATTTTTTCTTAACAGAATCAAATAATGAAATGAATGGGATTTTTTAAAGTTGCCTACCTCTGGACTCTGGAACTGAGGCTGATCTGATGGGTTAGCCACTTTTGCCATTTGATAATGAAATGGAAAAGAGGGAGGCAATCAACCCTGCTCTGGTGGCTGTGACCCTCACTGTCAAGGTGGTTGAAATACTCTTCATTCTACTCCATGTTGACACTGGAGGCCATTAGCCACTCTGAGGTACTGAATCTGAATCTTTGAGTTTTCATGATTCTGTGCAGAAGAGGAAGCCAGTGTTAGACCACAGTGATCCTCTGGCCCAGGTCGTTGCATTTAAGGTGATATTCCCAACATTCGTCATTTGATCTTCAACATTTTCAGGGATTAAGGCACTCATTGCCAGTGGGACAGCCTCTCCTTTCCATCGGCTTCATAATTAGACAGCTACTCCTTCCATTTCATAAAGTTTACTGGGTCTGTATTTAGCTTTTGATCATTAAACAGTGAATTCTATGAGATCAAGAACCATCTGTTCTTTTTAAGTCAACACTGATTGCTCTTTCCTCATTTTACATGCATACTGCCTAGTGCATTGCATGCATTTTATGTTACTTAATCTTCATAAGAAACCTTTCTAATATTATACCCATTTGAGAGCTGAGGAAACTGAGGCCTAAAGTGTTAAACTAACATTCCTAGACTTGGTAGGATCAACTGTTGGACATCCTTATACAACTTTATGTCTTTTTTGTAGCCCTTATCTCAGGTGTAATGAATTATTTTATCTGCAGTCGCCCTGTCTAACTTCAAATCCTGGTCCAGATGCTCTCTAGTTATATGACCTTGGGCATATACTTTAATCTCTCTTTGCATCAATTTAAATGTCTAAAATCTAATTATTCATCTGCAATACGGGATTCTTATAGACCCCATCTCATAGGAGCCTTTTGCAGTTTGTTGAGTAGGGATAGAAGAGAAATGCTGAACTACAAAGAAATTAAAATAGCAGTAGAATCCATTATCTAATCTAATAAACGAGTAATATTGAAATTGACTGTTCCTCTGGGACACCTAAGCCACGCCCACCAGCCAGAGTGGCTGTATGCAAATTAACCCAGACAAGATGGAGGCCGGCAGTCATGGAGCTAGAGTAAACAGGAGGCTTCTGTTGCACCAGGAGTAAACTGTCTGCCTAGGCTGCCTGGGCCTCTCTCTGCTCATGGCAACATAGTTGCAATTATAGAAGCCACGGAGCTGAACCAAACAGGAGGCTTCCGTTGCACCAGCGATGGAGGAAACTGCCTGCCTAGGCTGGCTGGGCCTCTACTAAGGCAACATTCTTTCAATTATAGAAGCCACGGAGCTGCAGCCAAAATGAGGCTTAGGCCTCGGTTTAAATGCAACAGTGTATTAATTATAGAAGATAAATAAACCCCAGAAACCTGCTTCCAGCCAGCCTTGCTGGGATGTTGGGTCAATGGGAGCTGTGGGCAGCCTGAAAGCCTGAAAATGGCCCTCAGCCCTGCACCCAGACTACCCAGGCTGCCCAGGCACCCCAGTAGAGACTCAAACCCTGAAGGGACTGTGGGCAGCCTAAAAACGGCCCTCAGCCCTGCACCCAGGCTGCCCAGGTACCCCAGTAGAGACTCAAACCCTGAAGGGACTGTGGGCAGCCTGAAAACAGCCCTCAGCTCCTAACCCAGGCTGGCCACACCCCAATGGGGTGAGGGTCCACACTGGGGGGCTTGGCCAGCCTGCAAACAGCCATCAGCCCCTCACCCAAGCTGGCCAGGCATGCCAGCAGGTGGACATCCCCCGAGGGGTCCCAGACTGCGAGAGGGCACAGGCCAGGCTGAGGGACCTCCCAAGTGCACAAATTTTTGTGCACCAGGCCCCTAGTAAATATATATATAACAACACACATATAGGAAAGCCATTAATTTATTTAAAGTTTATTAGGACCACAGCAATTTGAGTATTGCATTTGAAAGTCATAGTATAAGCCACTAACATAAATAGCAGAATGGCTCGATTTAGCTAGCACTTTGCAGCTCCTACAAGATATTAGTATTGGTTCACTTATTTGTTTTTTGCTTTAGTAATGATAAGGTCTGAAAAAAATTTAGCATACCACCATAACCGCTTTAACGGGTTGATTGCTCTTTTTCTTTTTTCTTTTTTTGCATGGTGTCTGGCTATGCAAACTACTGATAAATAAAACACACACAAAACAGGGGTTTTGTACAGATTACATGAGTTAAAACATGCAATGTTTTTAGGACACCGCCTGCCATATAATATATGCCCAATAAATGGTAGTTGTTCTCACACCCGACAGCATATTCCTGTTTGCCTCTGAGCCTGGTTGCTCTTGTTAAGTCTCCTCCACTTAATTCACATGGCTCTTCTGATGCACCACATTCATGTCCACAGTGATCAGTAAGCCAGTGCTAACCTTTGATGCAAAGGCCACAATGCACTAGCCTGTCAGAGCATCCATGTGGGTTGGCAGAGAACAAACAAGAGTCGATTTTACTCCTAGCCTTGGTCCATTAACCTTCCTTGTGGCTCAGTTTTTCTCAGCTCCAAAGTAGAGAGGTGGGAGGAGAGGTTGAGTTAGTCACACGACCTGACACTAACATTCCATGGTGTGCGATGTGCTCCACATTGTATATTTATGCTTGAGAAGAGGGGAAGAGAACCTGGTCTCCAAGGTGCCTGGGAATGTTTTATAGATGGGCTTCAAAGCATCCAAAAAATGCCTTGAAATTGGGGGGCAGGTGATGGGTGCATATTTGACGGTTGGTTTTTTTTTCCTGGGAAGGAATCTGTAATTTTCATATTATTGAGTATTTGAGAAACACCTCAAAAAAGTTAAGAAACCTCCACTAACCCTGTGCTTCCCTATGCCCAGATCGGGGACCGGGTCATGGCATTTGTCAATTACAACGCCTGGGCAGAAGTGGTTTGCACGCCCATGGAGTTTGTCTACAAGATCCCAGACGACATGAGCTTCTCTGAGGCTGCTGCTTTCCCCATGAACTTTGTCACGGCCTACATGATGCTGTTTGAAGTCGCCAACCTCCGAGAAGGGATGTCTGTGCTCGTGCACTCGGCTGGTGGAGGCGTGGTAAGTTGGCTGCTTGTGAGACCTCTTCATCAAAGCCATGCTGGTGAAAGTGGAGTGACACCCAAGTGACAGTGAGATTCCTATGTGAGCTATTTCCAGGAGCAGGGATGATCTCTGGTGAAGCTCACATGGATGGAAGAGATCGTATAGATGATTGATTGTGTTGCGGACAGGGTGACACTCAGAGATGGTTTCTCTGGAGTTTGGGAAGGTCCCCAAGATGGCATGTTAGGACTCAGTGGGTCTCAGAGATGGTTTCTATAAGCAGCACTCTCAGTCTTGATATAATGATGAGCTGTTTTTGTCAATCACTGTGAGATGCCTCACGGTCCTGCACTACTATTATTTGAAATGCCAAATTGGTGGGTGATTTTCTCTTTCAATACGTTGCCATGAATTCAGGATTGTTCCCATATTAATTACATCCTTATTTATTTGTGTTCTGATGTATTTTCTTGAGTGGGAGAGAGGGAGACGGAGATTGTACTAGAACAATGGGAATCTCACATAAACCTACTAGTAAGTACACCCATGAGAGTAATTGCACATGTGAATGTCATCTGTCAGGCATGTCTTTGACAAGGGGGAAAATAACTGCTGCTCTGGAGTTCTGGAATAACAGAAATTTCTTCCGTGGCTTGGATGTGTCTCAGTAACAGCCACTCAGTACATACTGCATGCCTGCCACATGGTAAGCCCTTTGTTGCCTTCATAGTTTACTGTGGTTGGAGTGGAACTCCAGTCTTTCTGAGAGTGAGAGGTATTACTCATTAATTCAACAAGTATTTATTGAATACATACTATGTTCTGGACTCTATGGGTCAGAGATTAATATGAGAAGGTCCTGATATATTATCTAGTAGGATTTGAGAGGTTCTCTGTTGGAGATTCTGTAGTTCGATGAACTCAGACGTGAACTCTTATGTTTAGGTTTAACTTGGAGACATTTTCACTGGAGGTCATGCTAACATTGATTTTGTAAAACACTGAGTTTCTACCATTACCAAAACCCTAGAGTGTATAAAGTATTTTTCCTTTCTGAGAAGACAAGTTCACATACAAAAAACAGGAAGGCAAAGAGATGACACTTGAGGAATGCTTTAAGAGGAATATCTTCAATCACTTTAGCAAATTTGCTAATGGCTTTTGACCATGAATAAAGATATAATAAAAGCTAAATATCCCTTGTAAAAGAAATAGATTTCAGTGCCAGCTAGTGTGAGAATAGCAAGCAAGACATTTAGAATCCTGGCATTTATGATCTCAGTGTGCTCAGCATACAAAGTGTTGGAGACTTGTTTTTATATTATCAACATAAGCGCCAGTCTTTATGATGATGCTAAACCCAATTCTCCTGTCAGTTTCTAAACATTAGCACTGATGATGTTTCGTTTTGTGTTTTTATATTTTTCATTTAAATGTTCACATTTCTGGAACAAATAGGCATGTGTCAGGAACATGTGTCACACAAAAGAGAAAAAAATCCTGCAAATAAAGGTTTTTACTATGCCATATTCTGGGCTTTACAGACATTACAATATAATAAGAACTAAAATGTGAAACAGATGAAGCAACTGGGGAAAAGGACAATAAAGGGTAGGAAAATAATGTGGGCTATGATATGTCCTAAAGCTTTGCTGAAGATGAGTAGTCTTGGTACTTAGCTTCCTAATACTGTGTGCAAATAGGGAAAAATGACCAGTGATGTGAATACATAGTATGTATTCAATAGTGTCCACTTGGTGGAAATAAACCAGTTATTACAGAGAATTATAACTAGTACTGGCTTTTAATACTGGGGAATAATTCTTGGTGGTTTTTCATAAGAAATGTATGCAGAAATGTGATGAACATCCTCAACAAACTGTTACAGTAAATGCCAATATTTCCTTGAATCTTTTTTTTAAAGGTGTATCTCTAGTATAGTCTAACAGCACCAAAGTAAAGTAAAATATAGTGAAAGGAAGCAAATATCCTGGGGCCAAAAGCAAGTAGTCTATCTTGATTTAAGGTCAGTTTAAAGGTGTGGTTGGACTGCCCATCTCAGGGGAGTGGGCCTCTCCACCGGCAAGATTTGATGGGTGATGTGAATCACTGAGTTCAAGGTTACCATTAAAGGAACGCCTTCTGGCCAAGAGCACATTTATATATATGAACACTCAACCAAGCAGTGGTGGAGTTGACCCTGTCTTATAAAATCTAAGGAAGCCTAAGGAGAACCAAGATCTTTCCACTGCCCCACGGTGGGAAGACCAGTGAGTCACCCTCAGGTAGAAATAGACTCCTTCCAACCGATCACTGCTCTTGTGGTGGAGGATGCTCCCTGGGAGCACTTTTTAAAAAATACATAGTTTTTATTGATTTCAGAGAGGAAGGGAGAGGGAGAGAGATAGAAACATCGAAGATGAGAAAGAATCATTGATCAGCTGCCTCTTGCACACCTCACCCTAAGTATCAAGTCCACAACCCAGGCATGTGCCCTCACTGGGAATCCAACCATGACCTCCTGGTTCATAGGTCAATGCTCAACCACTGAGCCACACCAGCTGGGCCCTGGGAGCACTTTTAATGTATTATCTATGTTATCCTGGAGGGGAATGGAGATGCTTCCCATCGCTGTTGGACCAATCTGATAAGTGCAGCCACTGGCTGCATGGTTACAGGCAGGATAATAACCATCATTCCCCTCATAGACATCCATGTCTAATCCCTCGCACCTGTGAACATGATACCTTACACAGCAAAAGGAATTTTGCAGGTGTGATTAAGATAAGGACCTTGAGAAGGAGAGATTTTTCTGGATTATCCAGATGAGCCCAATGAAATCACAAGGGTCCTTAAAGGTGGGAGAGGAAGGGAGGGAGAAGGGTCAGAAAGAGGTTTAAAGATGCTACACTGCTAGTTTTGACGATGGAGAAAACACCATGAGCCAAGGGATGTAGGCAGCCTTCGGATGCTGGAAGAGACAAGGAAATGGGTTCTCCCTCTGGAGCTTTCAGAAGGAACACAGCCCCGCTAACACCTTATTTTAGCCTAGTGAGGCCCATTTTGGACTTCTGATCTCCAGAAGTGTACTATAATAAATCTGTGTGTGGGGGAATGGGGGGTGGGGATGGTTTGAGCCACTCAATTTGTAGTAATTTGTTATAATCGCAATAAGAAATTAATGCAGATATTTCTCTGGCTGCCTTCCATTTCACTGTGGAGAGGCCACAGAGGCCTGAACAAAAAGTAGCAAGTAGCAGAACTAGGATTCATACCCTAGTATGGCTGATGCCCAAGACGAATTCTCTTGCCATTTTATAACCTAAAATGGTGGGAGAACTCAAGTCATTCATTCCTTCATTTATTCATGCATTAAACAAATATGTGTTCAACTTCTACCCAGTGCTAACTATAGATTTAATTTTATACTGTGGATGAGGATTTTCATTTTTTTCTTAATTGACTTTGTAGGGGTGACATTAGTTAATAAAATTATATAGGTTTCAAGTGTACAGTTCTATAATACATCATCTGTATATTGTATTGTGTGTTCACCACCCAAAGTCTAATCTTTCATCACCATTTGTCTCCTGTTTACCCTCTTCTACCTGCCCCCAACCCCCTTTCCCTCTGGTAATTATCCTACTGTTTTGTATCTATGAGTTTTTTGCTTAATCCCTTCACCTATTTTACCCACCCCCCAGCTGTCAGTCTGTTCTCTGTATCTGTTTGCTAGTTTATTTTATAAGTGAAATCATATGGTATTTGTCTTTCTCTGACTGGCTTATTTCACTTAGCATAATATCCCCTAGGTCTATCCATGCTGTCCTGAAAGGTAAGATTTCCTTCTTTTTACAGCTGCATAGTATTGCATTGTGTAAATGTACCACAGCTCTTTTATCTACTCACTAGAGGCCTGTGGGGATTGGGCGAAACTAGCAGTCTGACATACTCCAAGGGGTCCCGGGAGTGCAAGAGGGCGCTCTGCAAAGTTGCTGTGCTTGGCAGCTCTTGCTGAGCATCTGCTCCCTGGTGGTCAGTGTACATCATAGCTACTGGCCAGTTGGCGGGTCATACACACATACACACACACACACACACACACACACACACACATAGATGGGTACTTGGGCTGCTTCCAAATCTTGGCTATTGTAAATAGGGCTGCAATGAACATAGGGGTGCATATATTCTTTTAAATCAGTGTTTTGGGTTTCTTTGGATATATTCCCAGAAGTGGAATTGCTGGATCATAAAGCAGTTCCATTTTTCTATTTTTTGAGGAAGCTCCATACTGCTTTCCACAATAGCTGCACTAATCTGCATTCCCACCCACAGCACAGGAGGGTTCCCATTCTGCACCTCCTTACCAACACTTGTTGTTTGTTGATTTACTGATGACAGCCATTCTGACAGGTGTGAGGTGATACCTCATTGTGGTTTTAATTTTCATCTCTCTGATGATTAGTGAGGCTGAGCATCTTTTTATATGTCCATTGACCATCTGCATGTCCTCTTTGGAGAAGTGTCTATTCAGGTCCTTTGCCCGTTTTTTAATTTGTTTGGTGTTTGTTTGGTGTTGAGTTCTTTATAAGTTTTGGATATTAACCTTTTATCACATGTATCATTGGCAAATATGTTCTCCCATTCAGTGGACTGTCTTTTCATTTTGTTGATAGTTTCCTCTGCGGTGCAAAAACTTTTTAGTTTGATGTCGTCCCATTTGTTGATTTTTTTCTTTTATTTCCTTTGCCCGAGGAGATATATCAGAAACATTTTTTTTGCTACAAGAAATGTCTGAGTAACTATAGCCATTTCAAGAGCCAAAATATTGGCCTGGGCACATGTTTTCTAGCTTGATGTTGAAGAGGTGACAAGATTAAACCTAATTAGAATAAAGTTTCCTAAATTGACTTAATAGTATGTGTGCAGTTCTAATGTCACCAAGATTTCTGTCTGATTTTTTTAAATCAAAGTCTAGGGTGGAGAATTTGCAAACAGAACATGACAAATGCCAGTCCTAAGCTTTAATTTTGAAGGAAACTTTAATATAGTATAGGAATATAATTTCATCCAGAGCATGTTACTTTCTCAAGGGAATTGCCCAAGTGTCTACACATTTTGAAGACGCTATTTTCCTCTGACTATAGCACAACCAAATAGTCTGAGAGGGTAATGATTCTATTCAAATGGTTGAAAGTGTTTATAATCTCTTAAAGGAAAAGGAACAAAATAAGCAACCAAAGTGGGGCTCATGTTAAGAATTTCAAGATGAAGGTTTTGCTGCCAATTCCATTTCACAAGCTACTATGACTCTGAGCATCTTGACTGGTGATGTACTTCATTTTTAGAGAGTAACATTACTGTTCTAAGTGGTTATTTGCATCTATGTGTGACATTTGATGCTTTCCAGTTTTTAGAGTCCTTTTACCTTTTCCTCATCTCATCTGATCAGAGAGAGTACCAGCCAGATCTGGGCCACAGATCTTAGAAAGGAAAGCAGAACTTAATTTTCAGACAGAGTCAAGTAGCTACTGCTCAATTATTAAATTCTATTCATTATGGATGGGGCATCTCCCAGTGTCATTCAAATCACTTCAAAGAAGCAACCACAGAAGGAGGAGCGGAATCTATAGAGCAGGCACCATGAGGCTTCCCGACCTCATCTATGGGCCCACGAACAGATGGCCCTCCCTGAATGACTAATTAACCATACATCGTCTTAACATTAAACTGGGAGAGCCTGGGTGAGTAGGAATACTCAGTGTGTTGGAGGATTGGGACATATTGGTTAGTCATTCAATTTCAGCAGAAAGACATGACCATCAGCAAAATCACTACGGGAGAATATTTTGCTGAGTCAAACCATCCTTGATTATAAAAGGCACCAAGCTATCCAGCTACCCAAGCTAGCAACCCAAGAATTGCAGCTAGCTCTTCTCCAAACATGTTACAAGTTTCCAAATCCTATGATTCATTTCTTTATTCTTTCACTCATCCAACATATATGTAGTGAGGGTCTACTCCTTTTAGGGCATTAAATAATACACTAGATACTCAAGAGAATATGACCGATTTTCTTCTATTTTCTTGATAAATCAAAGGTGGACATATAAATCAAATGACCATGTGAATAACTGCAAGTGCTATAAAGGGAGATACAAGCTGATGTGAGTGCTTATAATAGAAACCTGAACTGGGATAGAGGTGAGGAATGAAATCAGGGAAGGCTTCCCTAAGGACATGGCATTTGTACATCAATCTGAGGCTTATAAGCAGGCAAATTGGACGAGAATGAAGGTGGGGGGGGGGCACTCATAAGAATTAGAGATAGGGGCCAGGCAGGCTTTCATGTAACTAAGTCCAGATAATAGGATATTTTTTTAAAAAAAAATTTTGTTTTATTGCTTAAAGTATTACAAGGAGTATTACATATGTCTCCCCCCCTCTTTTTTTCCCCCTTGACCTTCCCCCGGCCTCTCCCTGTGCCATCAACCATTGTTTTACTTTTGAGTATCTCTCATCCAGATTACTGCTGCATACATTTAACTGGCCTCCTGCCTGCAATTTTTTGTCTAAATCAGACCTTTACTCACAGCCAAAGTTGTTTTCCCAACACACCAATCTGCTCCGGTCACTCCCTTCTTATAATCATCAGAGACCCTCACTGTTGTCAAGATAAAGTTCTCCTTGCTTCTTGGCACAAATGGCCCTCATCATTTGGGCTCTCTCTCTCTCCCTCCCCGCCCTCTCCTTCCATGGCGGTGTATGGCTGAGACGGCTACCCACCAAGCTCTGTGCTCTCCAGTAGAAACAGTTGCCGCTGGTAAGTGGCTGACCAGCCAGGGACTGCATTTTGAAGTCTCCTTCCCCCCTGGGACTCTGCATCTGTGCTTGTGCTAAGGGGGTGAGGGCAGGGCCATGTGATATGTATCACTTCCAGGCCTGTCCCTTCTTATGAGAGCCTCTGTGTTCTGTCTCTTCTGTTTCCTGGCAGATGTTGGAGATGACAGAGCCTGCACCCTCCCAGGAACCTCAATAACTACACTTCCATCCCTTGTCCTATCTCTGCCCATTGCCATTTGGACTTTATGTGAGAAAGAAGTGGAAAAAAACTCCTATTATTTAAACTACTGACATTCCACGGGTTACTTGTTATAGCAGCTAGCATTCCCCTTACTCCACACACAGGGCATATGGCTTTTCCTCCTCTCCAGGCCACACCTTCCTTCACCCTCTGCTCTTCTAAGGGTAATGGTGGAGTCGGGGGACCTGAAGTCAGATAGTGTGTGTCCAAAGGCCACCTCCCTCGGCAAGCTACTCAACTTCTCAGTTTCCTCATTCATATAATGGGAAGAATAACAATACATTTATTCCTCGGAAGGTTTCTATGCATATTCAATGATCTTAAGTTCAGGAAGCACTTAACATGGGACCAGGCATAAAGTAACTGTTAGCTGTTACCATTATTTTATTAATTATTGGTTTATTCATCTTATTCTCTCCCCCAAACTGAAAGTCCTTCCATCAGAGCAATTGGTTATGTTCATTTTGTGCCTGCTTCCTGGCACATTAACAAATGCAACAAACATTTGTGAATCAACAAGCTGTTGCAAACCATTTTTCTATGCTCTAGAAAAGTTACCCTGCGGAGCTAATGAGAGCCCTGTTATTGCATTAATCCCAGAGGAAGAAAAACATAACTAAGTGGTCTTGCAAGTTTCCATTTATTAAGCAGTGTTTGGTGCCCTTGCTCATGCTATCCACATTCTGAATATTCTTCCCAGATTTTTTTTACCGTATCTGATTGCATTATTAGTTGAATGAGGTCCCCTCTTCATGGCCCCAGTCAGCATCCCCTCCATCATCCCATGTCCAGCTATGCTCAGTCTGTATCCTTAAGCACCCCAACTAGCAGTTGCACAAATGAGATCTCAGAGCAGAAAGGAAACAAAGATGGACACCAGCATGTGTCAAACATAGTTCATGGCAGTGAAGAGATCATATGATGAGTTCTAGAGTGAGGCTCTGTGGGTTTAATCCCACCTCCACCCTAAGATTCATTTCCTCATCTGTAAAGTGGGATGGTATTAGTGCCAGCCTTCGATGGTACTCATGAACTTGGAGCATGCTTAGCATATGATAAACACCCAGTGAAATTTAGCCATTGGAATTTTCCAGGTTAATGAAGAGGTCGGTGTTGTTTTTAAGGCTGCACTGTTAATGAATAGGGGGGTCATATTTGAACCCAAATATCTAGTGCCAGGAAGTCCTGATCCAGTGTCCTTAGCACTAAACCACAGCAGTGGCCTCAGAAACATCTGCCTGCTCTCATTTCTTTCACTTGTCCCACCCTGTGCCTCTGGATAAGAGGGACTTCACTATAGCAAGACCTCGTGGTCCCAGGAGCCTGCAAAAATAGGAAACAGAATCTCTGAAAGTTTAAAAAAAACAAAGTGGCTCTATCTTATCCTTTCTGAATAATCATAGGATGAGGATTAATTATATCTCAACATGTACAGGAAGGGCCATGGTCTGGGGACTCGCTGGAATGAATAAAACTCTCGTTCTCTAACTGGTGACCCCGAGAAACATGTCCTTACCTTCCTAAATGTCAGAGATGCTTCAGAGACAAGTCGTAAAGCCAAGGCCCACTTCCCTGCTTCTGGAACCTCTGATGCTGGTGACCAGTGGACTTTCACCTGAAATGTGGACTTCTCACAAGTCAGATGAAGGTTAAGACAAACTATATCTAAAAATATTTCTTCCAAGCTATCTATGCCTGCAAGAACCTCACTTAATTTTTATTTTAGATGCTTTTAACTCCTTTAGAGTCAATCATGACTGGGTCAAAGAAACAATCTTTATCATAAACATTAAAAAGGTTAAATTTGGCCTCTGAGACAAGATTCATTGATTCAATATTAATTGAATTAATATATCAGTTCACAAGGGGATAAGAGCTAAAATAGATTGAGTCCAGTAATTTCTGTATCTGTGTATGAGGTAAATGCTATTGTATCCTCATTTCAATGGAGGAAACTGAGGCACAGAGGAGTTAAGTAACTTGCTCTAGGTCACACAGTGATGAAGAGGAAGAGCTGTTATGTGAACTCCTTGAATACAGAGCCCATGTTTTTAAGTACAGGGCTGTGCTGACAGGTAGGCAGTGCTGAAAGAAGTCTGGCTTCTACTTAGACTGAACTGGAATGGATTCCACTCTAATGGCTTTGTTGGTGGGCTTTCTTTCCAGTACTGAGGACAACTAGGGGTTTCCCTGGAGCTGAGGAATCCTTGGGAGGAGGGGAGGAACTTCCACTGATACAGCCAACTTCTTGAAGAATCTATCAGATTCAGTCCTGGAGCTGCCCTTGATGTTACCTATCCAGCTGAAATTAAGCCCCAGGCTGCCATGTCCATGAAGGCAGGGATGGTGTGATCCCTATATCCTGAGCACTGAGCCTAGTGCCCAATAGACTGATGTTACTTGAAATACATTTGTAGAGGAAATAAAGTAAGAAAGAGAAAGAAGAAAGAAAGGGGCCAAAAAGGCAGCAGGTAAGTTATGGAGGCAGCATAGAATTTAAGAGCTTAGATTCTGGAAACCTAAAGTTGGTTTTCCTCTTACGTTCTCTGGTTTCCAGGTGAGAGTTGGAACAAGTATTTTAATTTCCTTGGGCCTTGTTTCTTCATCTGTAAAATTCAGTATAAAACCCAGCTCACAGTTTTTATATGAGGATTATGTAATCAGCTTAGCATACTATCTGGCAAAAAGTAAACTCGTATGTCAGCTGCTATTATTATGATTGTTATCATCATTATTTGATCAGAAAATATTATTCAATAGTTCTCTGGTATTTATAGCCAGAATAAAAAGAGCACCAAATAGGACAGGCAACTGGAAGCTGGTTATTGAAACTTTGGAGCAAGGGGCAGAGGCAGATAAAGTCAATCTCCACTCCCTCTGAGCATCTTCCCTGACAGCCGGTTGCTCATTGTTCTCATGTATTAGTGAGAACAAGCCGCTTTCCAAACATCACTTTCTTCAAACACATAAGACATAATTAGACTTCTAAGGAAAATTTAGCTCCATCACTTCAGTCCTTGGACATGCGCCAAGAACTCTAAGCACAAAGACTAGTCTTTGTTGAGTTTATATGACCCCGAGGACCCATAACTTCCCCAGCCACACACCCGAAAGGCCACAGTTGCTTTTCAGAATATTATTGCCCTAATTAAGACGAAAAATCAATTCAGCAAGAGAAGATTAGATGCATAGCAAGAAGCAGTCTAGTCTGTTCTCATGGGCACCCACCAGGGTATGGTTATGACCCTGGGTATCCTAGTCCCCAGGCTGGCCACCGCTCACTCTGATTGTGTCCATCCTACATCTTCACCATGAAACACTCAACAATATCCCTTGTGATGTCAGTCTACCGCCTAGATCAAGCATGTCAAACTCAAAGGCTAACACGGGCCAAATAAACAAGGTTTAAGTTTATGTAGCCACAAAAAAACAAAAGCTTCAATTTTCATAGAAACATAGGTTTATTTCAATAGAGACATGCTGGATACAAAGGGCTGAAATAAATGAGTAATCATTGACATAAAATAATAGAACATTTTAATAAAAATTAATTTTTCTTGAACAGTAACTTCCCAGACACTAATAACTGCACAAATTAATAAGTGTAACGCAAATAAACCTATTTTTCTTGTTCTCGGGAAGCAAAATATTTCCTGTTGCGCACACCAAACAAGTCAGTACAAGACTAATGACGTGGCTGTTGGCTGCTAAAATATTTGCTGCTAGTATTAGTGGAGAGAAATGGTGCGCCTGAGCATAAGGCACATAAGGGAAATGAATGCAACACAATTATAGTAATCAGTCATTAGCAAACATTGTAGTTCGTTATTAATAATTATGTATAACGGGATATTGTAAAAATTAAGTTATAAAATGTTTATTAAAACATTTCTTAAACATACTGTTTTATTGGCTGTGCTGCAAAAATAAGTTGTGGGCTGCATGCTACCCGGGGCTGTGAGTTTGACATGCTTTTCCTAGATGAAAACTTCCTTACCTATTACTTTCTCACTAGCACACTCCATCCCCACAACCTTTGCACAGCTCTGATCCCCTTGTTTAGATTTTGAGAAAGAGTTAACAACAGTTGTTAAGCATTCAGTCTTTGGAGGAGATTTCCTGGATCTGAATCTTTAATTTCCTCGTGTTTACTATAGTTAGTATACTCAGTTCATAGTACTGGGAGTCTGGAATGAATCAATATGTGTGAAACATTTAAACAAGGCTTGAACATAATAAGTACTCAATAAATGTTGTCGAATATAAGTGTAGTGAGTGCTGTGATGTGCCATCCGGAACACCCTTCAGGACTCAGCTGCCAGTAGTACAGTTAGCTACTGATGACTCATCGCTTGGGTCCCTCTCCACGGGAAGAGAGCTGCCTCACTCAAGGCGCAGCCACATCTAATCATTGCCGGATGGAGGACTGCAAAAGCCTAGTTCCCTTCCTCAATGGAGACAACTTTGGAGCTCTTTGTGGAACTGACTAAAGCATCTCTTGCAACCACCACAGCTCAGTGTCTCTCTCTGTCCAGTCTTCCTTCCCTCACTCCTTTGCAGATGCTATTCCTGAGAGTACTTCCCGGCGCAATCTCCATTCAGAGTCCTTTTCCTGGGGTCCTGGCCTACAGCAATTATTGTGATGACCATGCTGATTATCCAGAATCATATCTATAGCCCAAGCAAGCCTGCTTGCCTACCTGGTCCTTTGGTTGAATTCCCAAAGATGGCCCTCATTTAGATCTTGCTCCTCAGTCTTATGCTCACTTAGTTCTGAAAGTTTATCTCCTTTCTGAGAATTCTTCCTGCTATCTGCTGAGAGACCAGAAGAGGCTAATAAATGCCAATGGGAATAAGTGGGTTGACAAGGGAGCTGGAGAATACATTTCTAGCTAAACCATTTGCGTTTCTCTTGGTATTAATAAACCCAGAATGTGTGCTAGCCAAAATAACTTCACAACCTGGCCCTAGGTGTTAGCCCCCTATGGTGGGATTTGATGGAGTAAGAAGCAATGTTATTTTTTGGCTCAGCTTAAAGAGGAGAAGCTCAAAATAAACGATTAAAGGTGTATTTCTCTTTATTTGGGCAAATTACTTAATCTCTCAGCTCACCAGTTTCCTCGTCTTTATAATGAGGATTAAAATATTAGTATGAGTGTTTAGTGAGTTAATTCATATAGAGCAGTGGTTTCCCAAGTGTGATCCCTGGATCATCAGCATCACCTAGAACTTGTTAGAAATGCATGTTGTCCCCATCCTACACCTACCATGGAATCTGAAACTATCTGGTACTATGGAATCTGAAACTCTAGGGTGGAGCTAACAATCTGTTTTAACAATCCAACTAGGAGACCCCAATGCATGTTAAAGTTTGAGAGCCAAAGATGCAGAGAGCTTGGGACAGAGCCTGACATTCAGAAGTTCACCAGGAGTTAGGTGCCACTGTCATTGTGTGATGGTACGCTGTAATACACATTAAATGCAGACTTAAGGAATATCTTTGTATTCATTTTCATGTTCTGTATTTGTATATGCTCGTTTATGCTTATTATGACATAGAAGTTTAGAGTCTTAGAAGTCAGACCAACCTGTATCTGCAGTCCAGATTCAACAATTTACTTCATCTTAACCAAGCTACTTTTTTTTTAAATTATTTTTTCAATTACAGTTCACATTCAATATTATCTTGTATTACTTTCAGGTGTACAGCATAGTGTTTAGATAGTCATATACTTTACAAAGCGACTTCCTGATGTTTCAAGTTGCTTCGTCTCTCTAAGTCTTAATTTCCTTGCGTATAAAATTGGCATAATAGCATCACCCTCCTACGGTGGTTGTGCAAGTTAAAAAGATAATGGAGACAATCCTTAACGCAATGCCAACTCCGACTGAGCATGCAGTAAATGGTGCCCGTATGACCAAATCATACCCTAACTACCTCGGAGGTAGTAGGTAATTCTTGTCACATTTTAATGTTGCAAATAAAAGCCGATGTGCAGCCAAGGTTATTGTGTGGGGAGGAGGGTGAGCAGGGAAACCTTTGTAAAATGGCACCTGTTTGTGAAACACTGAAATGAATGGTTATTTCAAAATCTCTCAACACTAAACCTGTGGACTCATCCACTTATGAGCTTTTCTTATATCCAGATTCTCTGGCTGCTCCCCCAGCTGGTACAGAGGCTGACTTTTTGCTGGAGCATGAAGTTAGTAGTTAGAAAGTGCCAGTAACACACTTTAAAATGCCAAGAAAGCACCTAAGGAGTATTTGGACACTAAGGTTGCTATTTATCCTCCTTGGTTTACTTTTTATTTTGTGTCCATAAAATCTGTCCAGCATTCATGACCACATTCCTCAGCCTGGAGCAGGCATTCAGGTTTGCATGCCAGGTTGTTGACTCAGTTGGTAATAGCGTGCAGTGGTTAGGACTCTGGATGTGGCAGACACGGGCTCAAACCCTGACCTTCATTCTCATTTGTAAAATGAGAAAACTAATTTAACATCTACCAAGTACTCAGCACAGGGTCTGGCACATAGTACCTACTTACCTATTTTTAATTCTCTTGGAAATGATATTATTAAACTATCCAGCATGAATTTAAGGCGGCAAAATTCAGATTATACAAACATGCTTGTTTTTGCACTATTTTTTCTCCTGTTCATCTTCAGGTTCAATTGGGGTCACAAAAACTCCAGTCGCAAACCTGAAGCAAGCTACACAGATTTAAAAGTTAATCATTAGCTCAGCCAGTTTGGCTCAGTGGTTGAGCATCAACCTGTGAATCAGGAGGTCACAGTTCGATTCTCAGTCAGGGCATATGCCCGGGTTGTGGACTCAGTCCCTGGTGTGGAGAATGCTAGAGGCAGCTGATCAATGACTATCTCTCATCATTGATGTTTCTATTTCTTTCTCTTCTTCTCTAAAAACAATAAAAAAGACATTTTAAAAAAAGTTAACCATTACATCAAAGGCCCTCCTCTACATCCATAGCGTGTTTCTCATGCGAATTGCTAAATGCTCTTATACAACTCTGATGTTGGGCAAGCAAGCACATTTGTACTTCCTCCTTGCCGACCCATTGCACATGGCAAAATGTCAGAGCCGCTGACCCAGCTTGGAGCAGTGGAAGGATGCACTGCTGCCTCTTGTCCTCTCTCATAGATGGCTAGGCCATACTGAGGCTGAGTCAGGGGTACGGAAGGGGAAAGTCCCGTCACACTGCCTGCTGGCCTGTCTTCTGTCTCCAGGACTCTCTGCCTTAAATACCTGGGGCTCCATTGTTCACAGGAGAAAGGGAGGCAGGAGGAGTTCCTGGGTGATTGGAACTCCTGGAGGCTGGTTCCTCAGAAGGGCCATTGTCCTGAGCTCAGCATGTGGTTGGGATGTGGTATCAAAATAAGACTTTCAACTAAGGCAAGGACAAGCCTGGACTCAACTTTTTCTGAAAGCCATGGTGGTCCCAAGACTGTATCCATCAGGGGAAGCTACCAAGGACTTTCAAAACCAGGCTGGTCACTCTTTCTTAAGGGAAAACATTGAAAACCCTTTCTGGGGCCAAATGAACCAGAGGGCCAGCTGAAATAGAGCCATACATCTGGTGTCCACTCCGTGCTGACACTTTGCTGGGCCCCAGTAGAAAAGGCTGGAGGAGACAGTCCTTGCATCTGGACCCCATGGTCTCTGGAGGAGAGTGTGGAATCTGTTCTAATTGAAGCAATACAATACTAGGGAAAAAATAATTAATTCTTCATGGGGGAGGGATGATATGTCAGCAGAATTGTTAAAGATAAATGGGAGTTTTCTAAGTTGCCAGTAAAAATGGCACAAAAGCTGGAGGAAAGCATGGAGCTCAGGTGTCAGGCAGGTGGTGACAAGAGACAAAGGTAGGCAGGGATAAACCACCAGAGCCCTGCCACCTCGAATGCTGGCTTCCCAAGACTCTTCCCTCCCTGTCTCCTAGCTCCCAGTTATTAATTTTATTTATAATTCTGGGCGGATGTATTGATTGATGGATCAGTGCCACATACTATGCAGGAGCCATTTAAAAAAAATTAAAATCGTCGAATTTCAGTTTTCCAAACTCTATACCTAATGTGTACATGCCTTATATATGTGAAATTAGGCATGGGATGCATTTTCTTTATAAGCATTCTGTTAGTGCCTTGCATTTTTTATATTATTTATGCTCACAAGAACCTATAAGATATCAAACCATTTTGAGATTTAGGAAATTGAGGTTTGCTGAAGTCAGTTAACCAAGGCCACATGATTGGCAAAGAGGATGGATGTGGAATTCACGCTGGGATGGGTCTTTCTCAAAGCCTGTGTTGTAAACTACTAAGGTAGGTCAGGAAACTAGGAAGAAGACAGCAGGTCCAGGTCTACCCATCTGCTCATTTTTTTCTGCCTACTCGCCTATTTTTGGAGCATCAGAATGACCTTGCTACAATCTGTCTTTCTCCATGGCATATAGGGTCATGCTGGCCTCTGAGGAGCCAGGTGGGCAGTGGGAGGGCAGGAGTGAAGCTTGTGGAGCAGGGCAAGATGGTGGGTATGCACCCAGCTTAGAAGATGGGCACTTACTCCCCTCTCTCCAGAGCCCCAGCAGAGGGCCAATCCCAGTAGACTTGCCAGATTCAGCAGATATGGATTTTACCTGATAATTCTTACTTCCCAGGGCCCCCCAGAGTTCTTTCACACACAAAAAATCCTTAATCTTCCAGAGAATTAATTACCCTAGTGAGTCTGAAAACCTGGATTTGAGGCGATTAGGAGATGTATCCAGTCAGAAATGCATTAAGGAGGGCAAATATTTTAAGCTTCAAGAAAAGCAACTGAAAGGAGTCCTACTGTCTAGAGCCCATCCCCATGATGGGAATATGGTTGTGTGTTCAATGCCAAGACCTGGACTCCCCTTCTTAGGGCCAAGCAGAGGCCAGTCTTACTCCCTGCTGCTCATGGTTCTTCCCCAGCACACAACTCTGCAGCATGGAGAGGTATTAGGACCTTGAAGACTGGGGCAATGAAGAGGGGGGCAATGGAGGAGACCAGCCTTCCTCAGCCAGAAAGTTCATGAGGCAAGTGGTCGACTCTATTAGTCACCAGAGAGGCCTTTATTGAGCAATTACTACTTTATTGAGCAGGCAGCATGCTAGGTGTCTAGAATGCAGTGACAAGTAAGGAAGATAGGCACATAGCCAAGTAAATATCAAACAAATATATATAGTGCACTGTGTATAGTTCATAAATATCTGTAAATATGAACATGTATATATTACCTATACTAATAAAAGGGTAGTATGCTAGTTAGACTGGATGTCTTCTGGACAAAGCCATGGTGGCAAGGGCCGAGGCAGAGGTGGTTAGAGGCAATCAGGCAGGCAGGCAAGTGAGCAGTTAGAAGCCAGTGATCCCGGACCATGAGAGAGATGTCTGACTGCCCTATGGGATTGAACCTAAACCAGCAGTCAGACATCCCCCAAGGGGTTCCAGATTGGAGATGGTGCAGGCCGGGCTGAGGGACCCCTTCCCGCCTTCTGTGCACGAATTTCATGCACTGGGCCTCTAGTAAAGAATATGTATGTATGTATACATACATACATACATACATACATACATACATACATATTGGAGATGCTATCACAGAGAATAAACAGGGAGAAAGACACACTGCCTACTGAATCATCAAAAATGACCTCACTGAGTGGGTGACATTTAAGCAGAGACAAGGAGGTAATTATATGAAGAGCAAGAAAGAAGCACATTGCAGGCTTCAGGAACAGCAAACACCCTAGGAAGGAAGTGCTGATGGTATTAAGCCATTGAAAGAGAATGATTATTCTTGTCTAATCACAGAATTGGCTGCTGAGATCTAGCCTGTTACCCACTAGGCTTTGTGGCAGACACCCAGATACCCACCAAGCCCCCATCCCTGAGGTCAGTGCAGACAATCCCAGGTCAGCCAGCACATGCCTGCAGCTCTTGGCCTGAGGTCATTTTCTGCAACTTGGCCCTTGCTGAGGACAGGCTGGAAGTTTCTGGGGTTCAAGGCCTTCAAGAGATCCCTTAACAAATGAGTGGTGGGAGCTGGGGGATGAATACCTAAGCCTCCTCCCCCAGGGTGGGAGAATTACTTGGTGTGTTCTACATGGCCTCAGACTGGCCCCACTAGACATGATCTCCAGCTGTCCTCTGGGTAAGCCATCTCATAGGCTTTCTGCCTAACATTTCTTCATCTCACTTCCAGGGGACAATTCTCAAATAAATGATGTACACACAAATTTTCATCTTAGGGTCTGCTTTTGGGGAAACACAAACCCTCTGAACAAGTCATTTATGATCAGCCAAAGATTAACTCAAGCATCTCTCCCCATCATCTCCTCCCCACCAACGTTTTTATCTCCAGCCATGCCTGTCTATTCATCTTCCTCTTGCAACCACACACTTTTCAACCTGACAGCCCTTGCTGGCTTTCCTTGTTTCTCTACCTGGAAAATTCCTATTTATCATTTAAATATCACCTCCTCTTGGAAGCCTTCCCTGCTCTCCCATTTCTACATTCTCAATATTGTCTTACTGATATTGCCTTCCAAGACTCCATCCAACCATCCATCCTATAGGTATGTATTAACTACCTCCTTATGCCAGACAGGTACCAGCATGCTGCACCTGTCCTGCACAGGTCTTCCTGTCTGGATGGATCTTTTTGAGGTTAGTGTAGGTCTTAGACATGTCTGTGCTTCTAGCACACAGTGCAGGGTCCAAGGTGGAGTGGGTTCTTGGCAACTGTTTGATCAAATTAAATAGATGAGCTTTACCTGTTCCAGGCAGACAGCATCTGTGTAATGATAATGATGTTCTTAGTTACACAGAGGTGGATACATTTATTAAGTATGTGGAATTAACAAGCGAGTATGTTATCATCAAATGTGAACGACATGTAGCCAATTTCATTACTTAAAATAGCTTGTAAGCCATTAAGCCAGTGACCATGCTTGATTTCCCAATACAAAAATTATTCTTCAAAGCAGAAACGGCTCTCAGCAGACTCCACTTCATCACTATGTGAACCAGTGTCTGGAATTCCTGCTTTGCCTCCCAAATCTTCTCGTTAGAACCATGCTAAGCTGTTTGACCGTGTCATTTCATACTGGTAAGGTTGCCATATAAAATACAAGATGCAACCCTATCTACTGGCAATATATTTTAAAATCTATTTTTATTGATTTCAGAGAGGGAAAGGGAGAGAGAGAGAGAGAGAGAGAGAGAGAGAGAGAGAGAGAGAGAGAGAGAATGAATATGAATGAATCACTGGCAGCTTCCTGCACATCCCACACTGGGGATCAAGCCTGCAACCCAGGCATGTGTCTTGACCGGGAATAGAACCGTGACCTCCTGGTTCATAGGCTGACACTCAACCACTGATCCACGTGCCTGAACACTGGCAATATCTTTTAAAGAAAGAATCAGACGGAGCGGTTTGCAATCAAACACTGAGCATCTTACACTTTGTCCCAACAGGTGGTAGACACAAAATATACCGCAGGTAAAACTGATTTAGAGTCTGCCTTCTGAAACTTACAAAGATCTATGTACCAAGATTTTCACTGAAATAAGGCTTACAGAGATACGACATTCTAATTTCCCATAAAACAAAGATTGGTAAAAATGGAATTATGTTAAGTCCACACAGTAGAATATGTTCCAGCTATTCAAAATTATGACGTTAAAGAATTTTCATGACCCACAAAAATGCTCACGATATAAGTTTTAAAAAATTAATCAGGGTACACATGGCATATTCAGTGTGATCCCACTTCTGTGGACAACCAAATATTGATAAATTTTTCCAAATTGAAAAACTACTGGAACACAATAAGCTAAATTATGTAGAGTACTTACTTCTGAAATATGACATTATAGTTGACATTTTTATAGTTTTCTATATTTTCCGAATTTTATTCTTTACAATTGGCATGAATATATGTTGTTTTCATAATACTTTTTAAAAAAGATTTAGTAAGAGATCACAACAGATCCTTCCATTGCAGAATGTGACACTTCATTCTCTCGTCTATCAGGAGAGCTTACTAAAATGCCCAGAGTCTGTGCTATGCTTTGGGAAGTAATGGCTTCAGTCTTGCCAAGAGTTTTTGTGAATAAGGAAGCAGAGAGGAAACAATGGAACTGTGACTCTCACTCTTGTGTTGATTGTGACCTACAAATATTTAATGGCCAAAAGCAGTAGGTATATGGAGAGAGGAAAGGAGACAGAAGACAAACCATCTCTCCCTCTATCCCCCTGCTTCTGACCTATAAGCACGTGGTCCTCAAATTGTGTTGCCCCAATACTGTGTCAGCAATGCACCTCAGGACCTTGGCGAGAATTGACTTTTGCTACAATGGAGGACACAAATATGCCTGCCCAGCAGAGTGTGACTACGTGAGAGCTTTAAAATGCAGCGTAGCATGTGCTACAACTGCTGTGAGTAAAAGCAGCAACTTAGCTCGAAGCTGTTGCCTCTGGAGTATAGCCTATTTACTAGGCCTTGCAGGAAACCTGTCTTATGTGTACAAGTAGAGAGCCTGGTCAGGCCACTAAGCAGTTCTAAAATCAAGTGACAAAACCAGGGGAACAGTAGGATGACTGGTGTTGCCTTTACAGACTGTAAAGATAATTGCTGTGTTATGGTTGTGAATAGCAACCTCGTCTTCCCTTCCCTATTTTTTTAGCGTTGTTTTGACATTTTGATTCATATAGGTGTGCTAACCAAAAGTCTGTTATATAAAAGTAGGCTGAGAACACTGAAATATATAGAACTGCTAATGCTCAGGTGGAGGGAGAGGGTCCCACTGTGCCACATTTAAGAGGGCTTTTACCCTGCAGGCCGTTGTCCATAGTTTCATTGATCAAAGAGGAGAGATTGAATGGACTGACCATTGGTCAGGCTGGAGAAAAGAAGAGTCAGGATGTGGGAGTCATAATAAGGGGTATGAGACACATGTCTATTTTTGTGTGTGCCATGTCTCCTATGGACAAAACCTACAGAGAGGCTACTCATAGCGCATTATAAATAGAGCCTCTGAAACAATTAGCATTGGCCCCAAATAGAATGGACTAACTTGGGAGACAATTAGTTCACCATGTTCACATCATTAGTTTTTCTCCTGGAAGTATACAGGAGGAGCTGAGTCAGGCTTCCTCCCTCAGGAAGGAGATGGAGAGGTGACCCAAAAGAACATGGAGGTCTATGTGCTCAGTGCTCCTTGTGTTTCTCCCTTCCTGTCTCACAAATGTGATTCACTGGCTGGAGATCTTGTTGGGGAGACAGAGAGGAATTGAAGTCCTTAACCATAGTATTAGCTGGCGCCAAGCAGGATGTCCAATCATTTATGAGGTCTCATCCTTCACTCCTTCCACCCACCTTGAGGAGGGCACCATTGCCACACACATGTGCGAATACTAATGTTCTGAAGGCTCACTCACGTGACCTGCTCAATTACAGATGGCTATTAAGTGTAGTCAGTTGTACTCTACAGGCCCCTTGTGTCCAGAGCCCAACATTTAGTATTCCTATAACCTAGCACAGTGCATGTGCACATAATGATTTCTGTGTGTGGCACATACATTTTTACTGAATGGGACAATAAACACATTTTTTATTTGTAGGACAGTGAAAAGGATACCATGGAAGGAATAGGGTGTGGCCTGAGATGTGTCAAAGAAGGAAAAAATGTGGAGAGATTTTCATTCACTCATTCCCACAATTTATGAACACCTACTGTGTGTGCTCTACTGGGGGTGGGGGAACTCCAGATACAGAGATATTAACCACAGAGCATTGGACCTGGCGGCATCACTGTTTCAGTAAGGGAGACAGCTTGATAAATAATGTTAAGAGTGCAATAATTTTGCACATGTTGCATTTACAAAGGAAGTCAGTTAAATGGATGTTAACATTCCTTGAGAAATGAACTGCTCTTCAAAGAAAGCAGATATGGGGAAAAGGTCATCGGCTAGCTCTGAACATCCCCGTGGGAACGCCCATCTAGAGACCTGCTCTGCACCCTCCTTTCCTAGAGGACTGAATTGTAAAGGTACTTTCATCCAGAAGCTTTCAATGCTGCCCTCCAGCTGCACCGCTCAGTTCAGAGCCTCAGCCCTGGGATTAGAAGCTGCAGAAAGAGTCCCAATGTCTGATCTCTGAGGGCTGGCAGGGGCCAGCAGTGATTTAAGAGCTTGAGTTTCCTGCCCAGGGCGGGTGCTTCCAGTGAAGTGGTCACATCAGACAGATGCTGAAACCAAGGCCAGGCTCCTGTCGAGAGGTCTCATAAGGAGGCACCTTCAATGGATAGAGACACTCAGAAAAAGGCAGGAAAGTCAGACCACTGAGTGGTGAACACTATCCTTCCAAGTAAGGGCAGTTGCATCCACTGGGCACTGTTGCAGGTTGGTCTGACAAATCCCAGCATTTAGGTGATATAATAGATGGGCAAAGATGGGAGGAGAAAGTGAGCTTATATTTCCTAAGCCCCCACTTCTTGGACTGTCCTGTGTAGATCCTTCTCCAAGTGTGTCTATTTGACAACTCTATGAGGTAGGCAACATTATCCCATCTTTCCAGATAAGGTTGTTAGTTTGCAACAACTGGGCCATGTCATTCAAGTGATCAGAGTGGATCCAGGGGTCAAAATTGAAGTCCCATAAAGCCTACATTTTTACTTTACTCTCCTGGTCACCATATCAGTTCCTTTCCTTAATATTAGGATGGCCACACCCTAGTAGGTGGGATGAACCTATTAGTCCAGGGCACTTCCAATTGATACCTGTTGAATGAGCAAAATTAACAATAGCATCCCCCTTCACTCTCAAAGAGTACCCTGTATGATCACCTTACCTAATATGGTTTTGGTTGAAATAGATGCATTTATCAAAACCCATGCTCCAGACTGTGGGGACAAATCGTAATTTGGCTGGAAAAGGGAATCCGGCATCCCACTATGCAAACAGTCATCCAGGAAATTTACACGGATGCACTGTGTGGAAGGCAGCCAGCCTGGAAGTGGCAGTGCCCCTCCATGGTTGAGAGCTGTGGTGAGGGGACTGTGCCATCTGCTGGGCTGGACTAGTTTCCTGGCTAGGATTCCAGCCACGTGGATGCTGGAGTCCAACTCTCTGGCAACGTGGGAGTCTTAGGGCTTGTTAGTAGACTTACTATGTGCATTTGGGCAAATTATACACAGGGGGGAAAAACCCCACAAAAAAACCACTTCACCCTGGGGCAAGCAGGGGATGCTGGTGTATTCTTTCATGAGATGGTCAGACAGATGTGGTCTCAAGGAGGCAGAGGAGAGGGTCCGGAAAACTATCTTTATTCTCTTCATGGGTCCTAAAGACAGAAGGCCCAACACACCACTCAGAGCCACCTGGGAACACACCAGGTGGTCAGGAGGCAGAAGACAGGGACAGAGGAAGCTAGGCCATGGCTTTTATTGGGGTTTCTACAGAAAAGGCAAGGCAGGTGGACAGGTTAGGACTGGCTTGTTTGAACAACTGCAGTGGGGTTTGGGCTACAGAGATGGTCTGCATTGCCTGGTATGTGGTCCTGGGATAGTTAATTGAGAAATATTCCCTCTTGGGTGTTTGGGCCAGATAGAGAAGTCTGGCTCTGGATTGCTTAGTTTGCACATCAGTGGCATGCTCCCAGTTGGGCACTTTATTATTTCTGAAAATTGGCTAGCCCAGGGAAGGGCAGTCTCTCTCCAGCCAGAAAGGTTCTTAAGATGTCAAAACATCATTAATATATGAATTATTTTAAACAAACATTATAGATACCCCTATTTCAGCTGCCAGGGTTCATAGCTGTGGCTGCCAGGAAGTAGGAGAGTGGGGATTCCTAGCCATAAATTGAACCCTTCCACACCAGCTACCTGCCCTGAAGTGGGCTGTCACAAATCCCCGAGGGCCTGAGAAAAGTAGGGTGAAGATCATATCAGCCTGTGCATTCTTTAGCAGGGATGGGGAACCTTGGCCATTTGGATATTTATGACAGTATTCGTGGGCCATACAAAATTATCCACTTACAAATTAGCCTGCTCTATTTGGTCAAGCATTTAATTAGCTCACCTTGGCAGGGCCAGACCAAATGATTTCATGAGCCTTATATGGTACTCGGGCCAGATGTTTCCCAACCTTGCTTTAATGTGAGAAGAGCAAAAGGAGCCTAGGATTTCCTGAGTATTTGCTCTGTGCCCAGCACAGTACTAAGTACTTTATTCTGTATTAAACAACACTTTGCATTGTTAGTCCATTGTCCATTTTATAGGTGAAACCATTGAGGTTCAGAGAGATGAAGTATCTTTCCCAAGTCACACAGCCCATCATATATCAAGGTTTCAAATTCGGGTTTGCCTGACTCAAAATATGCTCAACATCACTAATCATCAAGGAAATACAAATCAAAACCACAGTGAGATATCACCTCATAACTGTTAGGATGATTATTATGAAAAACCAAAACTAAACCAAAAGATAAGTGTTGGAGAGGACATGGAGAAATGGGAACCTTTGTATACTGTTGATGGGAATATAAATTGGAACAACCATTATGGAAAACAGTATGGAGGTTTCTCAACAAATTAAAAGTAGAACTACCCTATGATCCTGAAATCCCCCTTCTGAGTATCCATCCGAAAGAAGTGAAGTCAGGGTCTTGAGGAGATATCTGCCCTCCTGTGTTCATAGCAGCATTATTGCAGAGACACGAAAACAACCTAAATGTCCATGAGCAGATGGTGAATGGATGAACAAAATGTGGTATAGACACACACTGGAATATCATTCACTTTTTTAAAAGAAGGAAATCCTGCTACAATGTGGATGTCCCTGAAGGACATTGTGCTAAGAGAAATAAGCGAGACATAGATAAACCAGTCTTACATAATCCCACTTATATCAGGAATCTGAAATAGTTAAACTCATAAAAGCAGAGTTGAATGATGGTGATCAGAGGCTGGGGGGAAGGGGCATAGTTTCAGTTTTGCAGGATGAGTAAATCCTACAGATCCACTGTGCAGCATAGAGCCCGAAGAGGACAATATTGTATTGTATGCTTACACATTTGTGAAGAGGGTAGATCTCATGTTAAATGTTATTACACACAAAAGGAGGAAAGGGGGAAATTTTAGAGGTGATGGTTAAATTCATAGTGACAGTTTCATTGATGTATACTTCGAACTCACCATGGTGTATATGTTAAATACACAGAGCCTTTTTTCTGTGTCCGTCACATCTCAGTTTTTTATGAAGTCCACCTTTTCCTCTCCCCATATCAGAGCTGACTCCTGAAGACCCTCAGAGATGCCAGGCCTCAGCCCTCCCTGTTCATAGCAGCAGCTCAAGGTGGAACAGGCTCTAATAGCAGGGGAAGGATCAGGGCTCAGCTTCCTGCTTCTGTGTGTCCAAGGCTCCCTTCAGAGCCAGCTTGCTCTGGGTGTTGTTCTCCTATAGTCTGTGTCCCTAAGGCCCCCCTCTGGGTTTCTAGAGGCTGCCTCTCCTAACTGCTCCAACAAAAATTCCCCATGATATTTGACCCTCCAACATTCCATGAAGTGAAACCAGACTGACCTCCCTCTGGGCCAGAGCAGAGGTGGACTGTAGGCCCAGCACTCATGGGACCACATTCTTGGAGAAACCCTGTGAAAGTGAAAGTCACCTCCCTCCCTAGTCCCAAAGCTGTGCTCAGCGATGACTGGTCCTTAGGAAACCCAGCTGTGCTAACACCAAGTATTGTAGCACCAAGTAGGGAGCTGGGCTCAGACTGGGCATGGGAGTCATGCTTGCCCACCCCTTCATGCACCTCCCTATATTCCCACAAGTGACCAGATTCCTGGGAGAGGCCTCGGCTGGCAGGTGTGCATGGGTGGCAGGTCCACCTCAGTCTGGCCCAGGGAGCATCTGCAAATTGCCTGAGGGGAACTGGTGCCATGAACCAAGTGTAGTAAGGATCCAGAGGCTCTTTGAGAAATACATTTCTATGTCCAAATCTGTTTTATCCTAACTTTTATCCTAACAGTCTTTCTATATTCCTCCCTCAGTTACTACTCTTATCTTACCCTTCTCCCCTCTTCATGTGAGATTAAAAAAAAAAAGCAGGAAAATGTTGACTCTTGGAAGGCACACAGATTTTGCCCCATCGTTGATGGAAAGTTGTAACTGTGCTAATGATATATGGGGCAGACCTTGTCCATGTCCAACCAAGGGGTGAGGCAGGAAGCTGGCTGAGCAGCTGGACAGGCCTTCCTTCGAAGGGCACATATCCCTGGTCTCAGCCTACAATTGCTCTCTGGCCCTGGGGCCTCTCTGGCCACCTTACTTCTTGCTCACCATGCTTCTGTCTCTTCTGCTATTTCCCCTTTCAACACACAGTAACTGGGACCCAGTGCTGTGGACATAGAGGAGAATAAGATGATCCTCCCCTTAAGGAATTGACAGTCTATCAGTCTATTGGGGGATAACAAAAGGGATCTTTCAAAGGGAGGGAGAGAGGGGGAGAGAGGGAGAGGGAGGGAGAGGGAGGGAGGGAGGGAGAGGGAGGGAAGGAGGAAGGGAGGGATGGAGGGAGGGAGAGAGAGAGGTGGGGGAGGAAAAGAAGAAGAAGGAGGAGGAGGAGGAGAAGAACAGAGGAGAAAGGAAAGGAGAAGAATGGGAAAAGGAGAGAAGAATCACAGCTTGGAGTGAGATGGCTGAGCAGTGATGTGCTACTTAAGGGCAAAGCAAGAAATATTAAATTTTCTGGGGATCTGCAGGAAGGTTTCCCAGAGAGGTGGCTTTGAGGGTGTTGAAGAAGAAACCAGTGTCTTGAGCACCTGCTTTGGGTCATCTCTTGTGAGTCACATATGTTACCTCCTTGGACCCCACATGGCCTTTTTGAGTAGACATTGACCTCCCTGGTTTAAAGAAGAGAAATCTGACATTTGACCAGGTTAAGTGGCAGCTCTGGGATTGAATCGGAATGGGACCCAGGAGCTTTCCCTTGCTCTGCAGTGTCTGCTGTGTCTCATTCCTATGCCACTGTTTCGGTGCTCAATAACAAAGAACAAAGACATTAGGTTCAGCGACATGGAGGCTTGGGTTTAGTCCCATCACTTCCACTTGCTAGTACTTAGCCTTTCTGAGCTTCAGTTTCCAATTACTAGCAGGATAACCTTGAGTAAGGTCACTTGATCTTTCTGAGCCTGTTTTCATGATGGGAATGTGATGTTGGGAGGGTGTAAAGTGCCTAGCACAGTGCTTGACAAAGAGTAACTAGCCAGTAAGAGATGTGACTAGCCTTCTCTCCTTGCAGCCTCCAGACCTACCACTGTCTTGCAGCACAAGTCAGGTCATACGGGTTCAAATCTTGTCTCTGCTGTTTACTTCCTGTGTGACTTTGGGCAGTTACACAACTGCTCTGTGCCTCAGTTCTTTCCTCTGGGAAATGAAGATGGACTAGTACCCACTCTTCACCCCTTGGCCCTGCTGCTTCTCATCTGAGTGACTGTGCAATGATCTCAGCACAGTATGAGCAGGGGAAAGGTTTAAATGTTCACCCTTGCAGTCAAGGGATGGGCGGAGCTAAGAGTGACCCGAAACCTGGGGTTCGGCAGCATAGCTGAGGCCCAGGGAGCAGGGAGGCTGAACTCCTCTAGGCATTGGAGCCTGAGACCTTCCAAACAGGGATGGGGGTTATTTTTCCCCTTGCTTCTCTGACTCACAGAGGACTGTGTTAGGCCCTGAACCACTGGATCCCATCTACTAAACCCCCACGCTGTGATGTCAACCTCAAGTAGGAAAGGAGAACTGTCACAATGCTGCAATAGACCGGAAGAAGGGAAATCAGAAGAAGGGAAACTATAGACCGCTGGATCTCAGCACTGGCTGTGCATTAGAATTACCCAAGGAACTTATAAAACATGCACTAACACCCAGGCATCACTGGGGTTTTAAATAACATATCTGATATTCAGATATCCTGAGCATCTTGAGGCATCAGCATCTAAATCACATGGAGGGGCAGCAAGGCCATTGAAGGCCATTCTGTCTGATGAAGAACTGAGCTGCGCCAGAATTCCCGGAAGTTTTGTTAAAACTCCTATTCCCAGGGTGCACTCCTGAACCCCTGAATCTGTAGGTCTGGGCGGGGCAGGAGAATATGCATTGCTAACAAGTCTCCAGATAGTGTGGCTGCTGCTGGTTTCAGCCCAAATACTGAGAGGTACCCATCCACATAAGAAATAAAAGATATTGTACATCTACTACATCTTCCCAAAGAATGTATCTACTGCTTTTTGGATTAAAAATTGTTTTCCCTACTTAAATTTCAAGCAGTTGAAAAATGCCTGTCCCACTCTTCACTTCTTTTCTCTCTTCCCACTCAGAAATATACCCCTGGAGCTTCTTGCTGTTAAAGTTCTCAGCACATGTGTGTTACAGGGAGGGAGAGGCATGTGTAGCTCAACAGTTTTGCAATGACAAACAAGATAAAGAAAGGCTGGCTGACTCTTTGTGTGTACTGGGCGAGAACAGAGAATATTCTTTGCTGCCTTTGATGGCAATCACATGGATCAGCCCACACAGTGGGATTTGAATTTCCTCTCCTTAGAATAATCAAGTCAACTAAGTTGTTGACAGGCAAATGACAGCCCTGATTTGAAAAAAAGTCTCTAACCTGTGTCTAAATCCCAACGTGGGAGTTTGTATTGTCACAGGTAAAGCACAAGTATGACTCTGGTATTCAGTGTACGAGATTGTGTAACATCCAGTTATCTTTTCTAGTCCAAGTGCCTCTTTGCATTAACGAAGATGAAAGAGTGAAGTGACAGTTCAGAAGAAAAATCACTCACCTTGCCATTTCTCCGGGTGTCCTTTCAGGACATTCACAGCTCACTCTGCTCATTCTTTTCCATTCTTTGACCACATGAATGGCCGGTGGTTTCCATGAGCAGCTGAAAAGTGGAAACAACTTTCAGAAGAGTTCTGTTTTAAAAGTGATTTCAGAAATAGTCAAGCTAACAGTAGAAGGGCTTCATTTTTTCACCAAACTTGGGGAAATTTCCTTTTCTATGGGGGCTTCTTCACAGACTCTCTTTAGCCTGGATAAAGAACCAGGCAGTATGACCTACAAATTGTAGAACCAGAGAGACCATCGAGATCATCAAGTCCAAGTTCCCACTTTATCTGGTCTTGCCCTTCATGTGTCTTCATGACTTTAGTGCTCATTTTCTGCATACTTATAAGAATGTAGTAGTGTACCAGTGTGGTCTTATCCTGGGGTTCAGTGGTTGGAAGTGGTGTTTGTACTCTACCGGTATAGATGTATAATTGTACTTTTAATAGCATATTTATTTTATTAATATCTGTTGCCTCTATTAGAATGCAAGCTACAAGGTAACAGGGACCACATATGACTTTGCTCACCTTGGTATTTACAACACCTCATTTAGTGTCTAATCTATTAGGCACTCATCAAATAGCCTTGTCATGATAGAAAGAATGACTCAATGAAGTAACCGAGAGGCTAAGGATAACCAGCAATCCGCCAGGAAAAAAGAAAGGGAAGAGGAGTGAAAATTGCATGTGTAAAGGTCCTATGGTGAGAGAGTGGGTGGACCTTAGGAAAGAAGGAGCATTTTTTCCATCTGTTCAAAGCTAGAATACTGTTATATTGTGAGAAACAGTGGGTGAGATAGTTAGTATCTACATTATAGAGGCCCTTGTAAGCCCTCCATTCTTTGCCCCTTACTTAGTTGAATCTCTGATGCAGAGTCCTGAATCTCAGCACACTGACGGGATCATCTGTTCTAAATTCCCATTTATTTATTTATTTAAATATATTTTATTGATTTTTTACAGAGAGGAAGGGAGAAGAATAGAGAGCTAGAAACATTGATGAGAGAGAAACATCGATCAGCTGCCTCCTGCACACCCCCCACTGATGATGTGCCTGCAACCAAGGTATATGCCCTTGACTGGAATCGAACCTAGAACCCTTGAGTCTGAGGCTGACGCTCTATCCACTGAGCCAAACTGGTGAGGGCCTAAATTCCCATTTAGATAGTAACCAGGATTTCAACCAAGCTCAGTCCTACGCTCAGGGACAGTTACAGCTAACCACTGGCATTTATGGAATACTTAGGATGTAACAGGCAGTGTATCTAGTCTTTTGTGGAGATGTATTTGCTCCTCTAATCATTTGTTCTCTGTGCCTAGTTAGGGTTGCAATCAACTCTCTTGGAACTACTGTTCCTAGGTCCCCCACAGTCTATGCTCTGCTTGAGGGGACTCTGTAGCCCTGAATTAGGACTGATCCATTTAAAATATGTCCACCCAGGTGAACCTGGGGCATAGCCATCCAAAGAGCAACTCAGTGAAGCCCCCCAGACTGATGCCAAGGACCAGGGTTTTTCTCTAACACTCCAGTCCCATGTCAGCAACCTGAGTGCTTAGCTAGATGGATAGGAAGACTCCTAGCAAAGTGGCCTTGCAGCTGATTTAGACTCCCAGCTCTATCATTTACAAGGCACATAACTTTGGGCAAGTTCCTTTCCCTCTCAGAATCCCAATTTTCAGGTATAAAAGGGGAACAAAAATACTCTAAAAGTGGTTTGAGGATTTAATGAAGCACTTGAGCTCAGTACCTGGCACATGGTGAGACAAAAGGCACTGCAGCTGCTGTTACTGCCACACATGAGCCACAGGGAGGAGGAGCAGAGGCTCGCTTCAGAATTCTTCATCCTAAAGAGGGAAAGGAAAATCAATTAAAAACAAGTACATGCATATCTCCCTTTATTGCTATTGCTGGGAGAATGGATTGTCTTGTTCATTTTATGTTCTGGGTCTGCAGGTAAATTGCAAAATCCTTTTTATTGAAAATTCATTCCGTCTTCTGCAAATGTTTATTGAGTCCGTGCTGTTTGCTAGGCATGTGGGAGAAATAAGGATAAATTAGGTGCTGCTCCTGCATTCACCTTGGGAGTTGGGGAAGTGAGAATACAGATTTTCTATAAATGAAAGGGAAGCACTGTGCTGGTTAAATATAGAACTCGTAGCATTATTTACTTTAGGAAATCATTAAAGATCTTGCAAGGAACTCTCATTGCCTGATTGAAGTAATACAGAGCTAAAAGGTGTGTGTGTGGGGGGAGGGGCAGGGATGCAACCAATAGATTTGTGTTTTCTACCCATTATTATTTATATAACTAGGGGCCCGGTGCACAAAAATTTGTGCACTTGAGGGGGTCCCTCAGCCGGGCCTGTGCCCTCTCACAGTCTGGGACCCATCGGGGGATGTCTACCTGCTGGCATGCCTGGCCAGCCTGAGTGAGGGGCTGATGGTTGTTTGCAGGCTGGTCAAAGCACCCCAAGTGGGGACCCTTACCCCATGGAGGTGTGGTCAGCCTGGGTGAGGGGCTGAGGGCTGTTTTCAGGCTGCCCACAGCTCCCATTGACCCAACTTCCCAGCAAGGCTGGCTGGAATCAGGTTTCTGGGGTTTATTTATCTTCTATAATTGAAACTTTGTTACCTTGAGCTGAGGCCTAAGCAGGCAAGGAAGCCTCCTGTTTGATTCAGCTCCATGGCTTCTATAATTGAAACATTGTTGCCTTGAGCAGAGGTCCAGCCAGCCTAGGAAGCCTCCTGTTTACTCTAGTTCCATGGCTGCCGGCCTCCATCTTGGCTGGGTTAATTGGCATACAGCCACTCTGACTGGCTAGGGGGCATGGCTGGCGGGGAGTGTGGCTTGGCTGGTGGGTGTGGTTTAGGTGTCTCAGAGTGATGGTCAATTTGTATATTACTCTTTTATTAGATTAGATAGTATAAGTTATATATCAAACACTTGCATATTATACTAATTATATTACATATTTATGTATGCCTATATGATAATCATATTAATAAATTACAATAGTCCTCCCCTTATCTACAGGGGATACATTCCAAGACCCCCAGTGCCTGAAACTGCAGCTGGTATTGAACCCTATATATGTTATATGCTGCTGAGGAGACAGGAGAGGCTCCCACCACCACCACTGTACTGGCAGCTGTCAGCCTGGCTTGTGGCTGAGCAGAGCTCCCCCTGTGGGAGTGCACTGACCACCAGGGGCAGCTCCTGTATTGAGTGTCTGTCCCCTGGTGGTCAGTGTGTGTCATAGTGACCAGTCATTCCCAGTCGTTCTGCTGTTGCATATTACCCTTTTATTATATAGGATAGAGGCCTGGTGCATGGGTGGGGCCCTGCTGGTTTGCCCTGAAGGGTGTCCCGGATCAGGGTGGGGTCCCACTGGGTTTCCTGGCCAGCCTGAGTGAGGGGCTAAGGGCCGTTTTCAGACTGGCCACATCCACTTCAGGGTAGGGGTCCCTGCTGGGGTGCCTGGCCAACCCTGGATTAGTGACTGATGGCTGTTTTCAGGCTGGCCACAGCCCCTTCAGGGTGGGGGGGTCCTGCTGCAGTGTCTGGCCAGCTTGCGTGAGGGGCTGAGGGCTGTTTTCAGGCTGGCAAGCCTCCTAGCAGGGTCTCTCACCCCATGAGGGTGGGGCCATCCTGGGTGAGGGGCCGATGGCTATTTACAGACTGGCCACAGCCCACAGCCACCCAAGCTCCCAGCTAGCCTGGCTGGAAGCAGGTATCTGGGGTTTATTTATCTTCTATAATTGAAACTTTGTTGCCTTGCATGGAGGCCACAGCCTGTGTAGGCAGGCAGCTTCCTTCTTCACTGGGGCAACAAAGCCTCCTGCTTGTTTCAGCTCCGTGGCTTCTATAATTGAAACTCTGTTGCCTTGAGTAGAGGCCACAGCCAGCCTAGGCAGGCAGCTTCCTCCATCACTGGGGCAATGAAGCCTCCTGTTTGCTCTAGCTCTGTGGCAGCCAGCTGCTATCTTGGTTGGGTTAATTTGCATATAGTCACTCTGATTGACCTGTGGGCATGGCTTGGGATGTAGCAGAGTGACTCAATTAGCATAATACTCTTTTATTAGATTAGATAAGATAAATATATAGGTAACTCAATTACTTTCTCATTTTACAATTACATGTATCTTTTCATTAAAATTAAAATGCTAACACTCTGCTTGGGTCAGAGACTAGATATGCTGATTAAACCTATGCTTTATGCCCGCTCTGCAGTAGTAAAGGACATAGAAATCTGCAAAATGAGGGAGCTTTCTTATTACATGAAAATATTCTAGTTTCTCCTGCATCCTTTCAACAAGTATTAGCAAACTCCTGCTATGTTCTGGCTCTGCCCTGAGCACTGGGCTACAGAGCCAAGTGAGTCAGTCCCTGACCTCATTGAGCTCACAGATGGGTCATTTAGCAGCCACAGAAAGCTGTGGTGGCCGTTGTCCTGGAGGAAAGAACCACAAGTCTGTGGTGTCACAGAAAGAGGCAAAAGACTCTGCCTGGGACGCTGGGAAGGGTTTGTAGAGTAGAGGCCTCAGGGGGAAGTGGCTATGATTTGAAGAAGTAGATGGATGGGATGATAGGTAGGGGGAAAGCATGTGAGAAAACTAGCACTGATGGCCCTGAGTTCTGTTTTAGATACATTCAGGAGCTGGTGGTGGGATAGTGGATGTGCTCTATTGCTCATACATTTTAGAATGAGTGACTAGAAAACTGATATTTTACTCAAGGTTGCTCAGCTGGTGGCTCATTCTGAGAATGCCATGGGGAGAGGGCTGCACAGAACCTGGCTCATGGCCAGTGTCAATCAGTGATGGCTCAAGTTCTGTGCCGCTAGGAAGTAGATATGGGAAAAGTGGAGGAAGTCATGTTAATGAGGTAGACTGGATCAGATCCGTGAGGGCTGACCTTGTGTGATTAAAGTAAAGGGTGTACTTTTCATTCTGAAAGCCATGATAAGCACTGGGAAGCTTCAAAACAAATAGTGAAATGCTCGGTGTACTGTTTAAGAAAAATCATTCTGTCCATAGTGTGAAATGCACATGAAAACAGCCAGGCTAATCAGAAGAGTGCTGTCATAATCCAGGGGAGGAAGTATGACAACCAGACTAAGAAGTGACAATCATAAAGAGGCTGAGTGGAAATAACACGCTTGCTGACTAATTGGATGTGGGGACAAGTGCAGAAGAGGAGCCCAGGGTAATGCCAGATCCCTAGCCTCAGCAATAGGTAAACGGTGCGATTCCATTCACTGAGGCAGGAAAGGCATTAAGAGGAGTGTTATGGGTTGAATCATGTCTCCTCAAAATGCATGTGATGAAATAACCCACAACACCATACAATGGGCCCTCAATTGAAGGTAGGTTCTTTCTAGAGATGATCAAATTAATCAGTTAACTGCCATGTGTCCAAAACAGAAACCATCCTCGTGTGCCATATTTTGAATTTAATTTAAAAAATCAAATTGCAATGAATGTTATAAAAATAAATGTTACTCATAATTTGGGTGTTCTTGAATATTTTCAGCTGAAAGTTCTCACAAAAAATGATTTTAAAGTTAGTCAGGGCTGCTACTTAGGGAAAACACTTTTTTTTTAATAGACACGCATGGCATGCAGGGAAGTTCTGCCGCTAGCGTCTACAGACACTTATGGTGTGCAATGAATTAAATAAGGTCATTAGGGTTAGCTCTAATCCAATATGACTGGTGTCCTTGTAAGAAGGGGAAATTTAGCCTGGCCAGTGTAGCTTGATGGTTGAGCATTGACCTATGAACCAGGAAGTCAGTTTGATTCTCGTCAGGGCACATGCCTGGGTTGTGAGCTCGATGTGCAGTAGGGGGCGTGCAGGAGACAACTGATTAATGATTCTCTTATCATTGATGTTTCTATCTCACTCTCACTCTCCCTTCCTCTCTGAACTCAATAAGAAAAAAATAAATTAAAAAGAAGGGGAAATTTAGACATAGGCACACATGGAGGGAATACCAGGTGAAGACCAGGTGAGAAGATGGCCATCTACAAGCCAAGAAGAGAATCCTGGACCAGACCTTTTCCTCACAGCCATGAGAAGGATGCAACCCTGTCAACACCTTGTCTTCAGACTTCTAGCCTCCAGAATTGTGGAATAATAATTTCTGCTTTTAACCCACCCAGTGTGCAGAACTTTGCTAAAAACAGTCTTAACAAACTAAGGCAGGGAGTAACTCATTTGGAGATGGTCCTCAGTTCTTAGTTCAGTTGAGTTGATGTGATATTTTTTAATAGCCCGGTGAAGATAAGTGCCAAAATGGTAGTTAAATATGTAAGTCTGGGACTCAGTAAGAAACATGGGACTAGAGATGGAGATTAAGGCGTGCCAATCATTTCTGACACTCCAGCACCTATAGCACGATGTGAGTGTACAAACTAAGAATTTTAAAAATAGCCCTAACCAGTTTGGCTCAGTGGATAGAGCGTCGGCCTGCGGACTGAAAGGTCCCAGGTTCGATTCCAGTCGGGAGCGTGTACCTTGGTTATGGGCACATCCCCAGTGGGGAGTGTGCGGGAGGCAGCTGATCAATGTTTCTCTCTCATCGATGTTTCTGACTCTCTATCTTTCTCTCTTCCTCTCTGTGAAAAATCAATAAAAATATTTTTTACAAAAGAATTTTAAAAATAGTTGAGTGGATAAATGTCATGTTTGCTTAAGGACAGAGGAAAGGAGGGACTACACAGTGATTGGAACTCATTCTAATCTCCCATCCCAGCACTAATGAGGCTAGCTCAAGCCCTATTGAATTTGAGAGGATTGCTATGTTGATTGCTGATATTTACACTCATGAGTGAGGAAAATCCCCTCTTTGTTCTCTAAAATCAGAGGATAAAAACTTAACCAAATATCAAGTTATTCTGAGAACAGAGAGCTATATAGCCTCTTTGGAGTCTTAGATTCACACCCGTGTTCCGAAGTATTGACCTCCAAGTGCCTCCTTAGCTTAAGTGTCAAAAGAAGTTGACAACATGGCATAATAGAAACTGGCAATAACTGGAAATCAGGAGACCTTGCTTTAAATCTCAGATCTGCCTCGGAAGAACTGGGTCACCCTAACCTTCCTGAGTCTCCTCCCCTCATCCACAGTGACGGGAAAGGGTAATTGGATGAACTTCAAAGTCTGGCATTCTGATTCTCGCAATGTTGCCTTTAATTGTAAATGTTGGAAGAATTACATTTCCACAAATTGACCTGCCAACCTAATTTAGTCCACCAATAGGAAGAAGACATGTAAACAAAGTGATAGGCAGAAACAAATATGACTTTGGTAGAGTAAGTTCCCTCCATAATAATTTATGGCTCCTAATGAGGTCAGATGGAACACTGAAAAGAGACAATATGTGGTTGTAGAATGGCAACTTATTTACAGCAAATTGTTTCTTGGGGGGAATGCTTCTGAATGTACATGGTCACAGTATTTTATCCAATGATTTAAACTTCCAAGAATACTGAAAAAGGACATGGAAAAATCCCTTTCTAGCTGTATTTGTGATTTTTCCTGGATCACTTAATAGTTATATCTCGTGCACTGGCCTTTTCTTTATATGACTGGATGTCTCCACCCTGGATATAAGTGACTAAAGGGTACAGATGATTAAGATTTACTGAGTACCTATTAAATGTCCTGTTTTGTGACAGGTGCTTGACCTGTGTTACAGACTGCCTCATTTAACACCCTTGTAACATATGCCGTCAGCCACACCATATTTTCTCAACATGCTGAAGGTTGCTTGCTTAGAGCTTCTGTCTGTCTGTCTGTCCAAGAGGACAAGCCAGACATGCACCAGAGTTACTGCTGCAAGAGCAACCCTCAGCCAGTATTAGATGGAAATTTTGTGGATAAATATTACAGCTTCCTCTCTACTTGGTTGGGATAACTCTGAATCATATTCTATAACTGCAACAGAGTTTTCAGAAGGCCTAAGTTCCAGGTGCCCCTGAGGAATATTGGCTTGATAACATACCTTTTATGAACTGCCTTCTATTTCTGTCTTGACATCCTGGTATTTCCTGCAATTGTATTCCTGATGCAGTACTAACATTTGCATCTTTGCCTCAGTGTCTGCTTCTTGAGTATGCAAACTAATACATCCCCCAAGGTCCTTGTGGAGTAGGTACCATTATAGCTAACTTACAGAGAGGAATCTGAGGGTCAGTATGGTTAAATAATAGTTGTTAAGTTTTGGTGCTGGGGTTTTGCTGGCTCACAGAGACATTCCTCTACACCAGTACTTCTCACCTAAGGGAGATTTTGACCTCCCCAGGGGACACTTTGAGATGTCTGCAGACAGATTTGGTTGTCACAACCGGCTCCTAGGAGGTGGAGAGAAGGGAGGCTATAATGCACAGTTCAGCTCTCTACAACCAAGACTAATTCAGCCTAAAAAATGGCCAGTAGTGGCAAGCTTGAGAAATGCTACTCTACACCCAGCAGAGCTGGTTGTTGGGTGGTAGCTCTCCCATGTGACTTGTCTACTGTATTCACTTCCAGGGCCAAGCTGTGGCTCAGCTGTGCTCCACTATCCCCAATGTGACTGTCTTTGGAACAGCTTCTACTTTCAAGCATGAAGCCATCAAAGACTCCGTGACCCACCTCTTTGACCGAAATGCAGACTATGTGCAAGAAGTGAAAAGGTAAGGTGTTTGCTCAAAGGAGCACCAGGTTGGGCCTTGCTCTTCTCTCTCTGAAAGAACAGTTGCATTCATCTGGAAGGGGGGGCTAATACTACCATAGTAATAATAGTAAATATACATTGAGGTTTTAGTGTGACTAGCTCTGTGCTAAATATTTCACCTATATTAGCTCATTTAACCCTCTTAACAACCCCCTTCGGCAGAAGATAAAACCCAGGAATAGAGCAGTTAAGTAGCTTGCAAAGCAAATTTATAACTTGCAAAGCCGTTATGCAAGTTGCTATTAACACTGCCTTAACACAGAGAAGTTTCTTTCTCATTCATTCACATTACAGCCTAAGGAAATGTAGACTCCAACTTGGCTATGACTGAGAGCCAACAAAGGACCAGAATGGTGACATGGTCAGATTTGGGTTTGAGGCAGTCACTGGTGGTGCGCAGAGAACAGATGGGAGAGGGGAGGCTGGAGGCAGGAGATCAGTCTGCTGGCTGTTGCAGTCATCCAGGGGGCTGGCTTCTAATCTAATCCATGTCCACTAGTGATCCTGAAGCTATTGATCATGGCTATGTGTGTGTGCATCACGTGGAAAAATCAGTTGCCATCATGTTCTCAGATGATTTGTGCATCTCAGCCCTCCTGCTGCTCCTGAGGAGGGCTTAGGGATATCCCAGAGCCAGTATTCCTGCATTTTCAGTTGATCAGCACTAAACTGCAAGGTACAAAGGAATTAGTTGTCCAGCTAGCATCCTAATAACAGCATCACAATTTTCTGCAGATCACACAGTAAGATGGAAAATCGAAGAACTAGATGGATGGGAGATCTGGTTATCTGAGGTGGTGGATTTAGATCAGATTAAGTGAGAGTTTCTTGGAAAGGAGAGTCTTCTGGTGGTCTGAATTTTCAGATTTGTTTTTAAAGGTTTGAACAGGGAGATTTGCATGCAATTTAAAATTGACCCAATATTTCCAGGAGGGCATGAAAAGAGAGCTTTACAGGGAGATATTAGAAGTTTCCCATCTGGTTCTCAGAAGGTTCTAGATTGCAGGCATAATTTAAAAACTTCCAGGATTTACCTTTGCCTATTTTATAACCATTAGGTAGTCCTTTAACTAGCGTCTATCAAGCTGTGGTGGGGAAAATGAACTACCATGTCCCTTCAGCGACCTTTTCTTTCATCCTCTTAATGATATTTTTGTGAGCAGACTTTCCTTTATTCATGTACTGACCCACTTAATACATACTGAATATCTGTGGTGGGCCAGGCACTGGGCCAAGGCAGGAGATACAGCCAGACCACTTTGAGAGTCATCATTTATATGGCGTTTGAGTCTAGTTGGGGAAGAGGAGACAAATAATTTTTTAAAATTTCTTGATTTACAAGTTCAATATGTGCCTTGCTGGAGAAACACAGGGTGCCAATAAACATATGCAGATGGGGAAATCAGACACGTTGTCCATCAGAGGTGAGATTTGGGCTGAAATCTGCAAGATGAGAATTTGGCCAAAGGAAGAGCATTTCTGACTTGGAGAGTGGTATGTGCTAGCGTCCAGAATCGGAAAAGGCTTGGGAAAGTGGAGAATCTGAAAGGAGACTGGTGCACCTGGAGGCATTAGGATGTGGAAAGCAGTGAGAGAATACACTCAGGAGGGGCAGCTCTTCTGAAAATGTGACAGTCTATGGCCAGAGAGCTCCTGAAGTTCCCATTTCCCATTGTAGCTGCTCCATCCTCTTGTTTTTCTCTGTTCTTGACCTGCGACCTTTAGCCCCTAAATCAGTGATTTCTCCTGATGTCAGCACAGCAGAAGGCAACAGCATCGGAGATCCCCCTCACCACCACCTTCTTTCAAGTGTTACTTCCAACAATTCCTTATGTGTTTAAGTAGAGACCCCAGAATTAGACTGAAAATGATTGGGAAGCTGCAAATATGTGTATGCCCTCTGTCCCACTAATCCTGTCCTCAATAAATAATCCAAAAGAAGAAAAAGGCAACAGGTCCCTGGTCGCCTACTGCAGAGCCAAGCGCTGCTTCTGATTCATGGCAGGTATGCAGCATACATCCTGGGTGAATTATAGCATCGTCTGTAACAGTGAAGATGCAGAGCAGCCTCCGTTATCAATAAAAGGAAAACAGTTCAGCAGATTATGCTACACCCACACACTTGAGTATTATGCAGTTCCTAAAAAAAAAGACAATTATGGAGACTCTGTCACAAAATGAGAAAAATAGCTATGGTAGCATACTAAGTGAAAAAGAAGAAGGCCAAATTTCATCGACACAGTGATCACAGCTTTGTATACATTCTTGACTCAAAAGGACATAAAATGAAAGGGGAGAATTTTACTGCTAACATGCAATAGGAGGTGGACGCAGAGTATTTCTTTTTTTGATCACAGATATTGTTTAGTACACTATTATGTGTCTGATAAACTAGAAAAAATAATAACATAAAATTCTGTGAGATGAGAACTCTCTTATACACCAGCCCATCGGTAAGATTCTTTGGAACACATTCTCAGCTGTGAGCCAGGCATTGTAAAGGAAATAGGGGAAACTATTTATAACATAGACTTAACCTTCACATCACTTTTGCCTTCTCTGTTTGGGAGGAGAGAAATGACTATGCTTGAAACCAAGTGTAAGAGTAAGAAATCTCGAATCATGTGCATTGGACTGTAGGATCATAAAAATAAAGAGGAGAGAAAAACCAGAGAGAGCACCAGGGTGGACAGCCTCAAAGGGGTGCCTGAAGGATGGGAGGGATTTCAGCAGGCAGAGGGAGGAGGGGAGCCAGGAGAGGCAAGTGAGCCCGGGCCTGGTGGATAATAAATAGCCCCAGGTTTTGTTGGTCTCCTCTTGCTCTGCTGCGCATTGCAGTTAGACTGTTGTATGTGTACCTCAGAGAGTCCTGCAAGGACAATTCCTCACAGATAAAGAAACAATACTTAGTGGAAATTAATGAGAGTCTAATCACCTGGATAGAACAGAAAGTGATCCAGAAAGGATTCCTGGAGGTGGTATTGCTAAGTCCATGTGGGAGTAAACACTTCCTAAGAAGCGTGTGTGGCAGGCACTGTGCTTGGCACCCTGTAAAGGGCCTGTTGTGTACTAAGTCTATTGTGTACTGAGTGCTAGCTTAGCCTCAGGACACTGGACACTGTGTTCAGTCCTCTATGAGAGGCTTACTGTGTGCCGGCACTGTGCTGAGCACTCTGCAATAGCCTCATCCCTCTGTCACGAGCTTGGAGGTGATGGTTAAAGCTATGGCACAGGTGAGTTCTCAGAGGAAAAGAAAAAGAACTGAGTGGAGCACCATGGGTCCAACTGGAAATGAAAGTTACAATAAAGCAGAATCAATTTCTTGGCAAAGGAGAAAGCTGTCTGTCCCAGTAATGGCTCTGTGGGACCTGCCACCACTCAGGAGAAATTCTTCACTGATCCATGTGGGTGGGAAGCATTCCCAGTAAAGGGGTGAGGAGTTGGGGACCAAGGAAGGAAAGACACAAAAGTCTTGGATCAGCAATTCCAAAATATCTTGCTGCTGACTCTGGCCTGGAGAATCCTGAGCTGTGGCTATTTGTGTTTGGATCTGGAGAGATTTATGACAGCAGGAGAAAGCAGACATAGCAAATGTGGCACCTGGCCCTCTGCCCTCCTCCTCTCCATGTTTATGTAATCATGATTATGTATGTGGACACAATAGAGCACTCCTAAGGATTGGGGGTCTAAAGAGTGAGGCTGGCCCTGTGCCTCTAGAAAGTGACCTCACTCTGCTTAGGCTTCTCATGATTATCCCATTAAAAGGAGCTGCTTGGTGCCCAGTAGGCGTGGCTTAGTGGCTTTGTTTTCAATGAAGGAGCATTGCTGACCTCAAAAGTTGTCATATCTGCTTAAAGGTTTGACCAAAATGGCCAAAGCATCTTTCCCCTCAAGGCCCAGCAAATGACACCTGCCTCTATCTTGCTTCTCTTCCTCAGAATTCACCTCAGCCTCACCACACCATGACCTTTAAAAAGATGCAATGGCAGCAGGGCCTAATGAATTCGTGGCATATTGGCATGTGTAAACCCTGATTTACCTGATTTCACTATAGAAACGTGGAGAGAGGTGTGGGGAGGAGCAGGTGGCCTGTGTGAAGCAGGGAATAGCCCCCGCTGTGCTCCACCCCTGCTGGGAGACTGTGTGGCCTAGAAGTGCCAGTGATGGTCACCCTGGGATTGGCGACAGCTTATACTGTAAAATCCTACTCCACCTCTGGGGCCTTCACCTGGTATCTAGATGCAAAGGGTCAATCCGGTGTCCTTTCATTGCCTGAAGTGGGCTTTGGGGTTAGTCACCCGAACCTATTCAGTCTCAGTTTCCTCATCCATCAAATAGGGGTGATGGTCCCCAAGTCACAGGGCTGGCATAATGTGTCGATGAGATGAGACATAAGAAGTGCTCAGTACTGTGCCTGGCACATAATAAGTGCTCTTGAATGTGGGACATCCTCTGCTAGGAGGGTCAAGGTCATTGAGCCTCTATTCTAATGGTTTGTGGCTCTACTCACCCTATCTGATACTCAGGTAGATGGTTGGGTTGTTGAGATTTTGCACAATCTTTCATGCTGTTTTACCAAACCAGAAGAACTCTCTTTAAGTTAGACCACTCTGAAAAAATAGAAATAAAAACTACCATGGACCCAGAGCTATGAGGAGTGGGGCCCACCTGGGGTCCACATGCATCAACTCATTCAAGCTTCACAAAGAAGCCAGGGGCAGGTGCTATCATCATGATCTCCTTCCATAGTTAGGCACAGAGACACTAAGTAACTCAATTGAGGCCACACAGAAATAAGGGGCAGAACCAAACATTTAACACTGAAATGAAATTCACATTCCTAAGCCCAGTGCTATGCTGCTGTTACCCCACCTGCACAGCTGCCACTGTCCCCACATTAGTTGTCGGTAGTGGCAGCCAGTCTTGAGTCCTGGAAGGGACAGTGGCAGGATCTCTTGTTACCATGTTTGGTCTCCCACAGCCTCCTTGGGCCTACTCTGTGCTGATTGCCCTACGTCAGGGTGTTGCACCGTTCTCTGTGAATGCCCTCCCCTCCTCCCCTGACCAATTCCTGCTCATCTATCAGTGCTCAGCAGAGGATTATCTTCCACAGCCCCCCGGGTCACTCTGTTGGAGCTGGAATCATTCCAGGTGTGGGTTGTCATTTGTAATCTAACTCCTAGTAACCCACAGCCCCTGGGTAGCAGGGATAAACTCAAGCCTTCATCTGTGTATCCCCAGCTCAGCGTGCATAGCCTAGCATGAAGTTAGCACTCAGTGAATCGTTGTCCAATAGCTGCAAATTGAGGGCAAGTGTGTAGGACCCTGACCTTGGGAGTCTTCTGTAATCTAGGATGAAAAAAAGCAACTTGAAAATAGAAACCTCTTGGCCTTCCTGTATAGAAAAACATGGCCTACCTCTAGATATATGTATACTTATTTTAAAAGACAAACTTTAAGCCTGAATTCTTCGAAGACTCAATTAAATTAACTGCTTCCCAAGAGCTGCTTACTAAAACTGTGTTTCCATAACTATACTGGTTTGAACATTTATTAAGTCTTAAATTCAGAGCAGTGGAAAGGCCATCAGCATTGCATTTAGACTAGACTGACATTTGAATTCCAGCTGTGCTGGCTACATCTTCTTGGGCAAGGTGCTGCATCTGTGAGCCTTCATTTCTTCATCACAGCAGGGGAGTAATATGCCTGCCTCACAGATGGGTTATGAAGATTAATTATGAAATGCTTGGAGTATAGGAGAACTCAGAAAATGTGAGTGTCCTTTGAAAGAAGCACAAGGAGAGAGATGTGGAATACCAATCTAAAAAGTTTTCTTCATTTCTTTTATTTATTCATTGACTTACCCATTTAATCATTCATTCATACAATCTATCAATATTTCTTGAGAACCAATGCTATGTCCACAGGTTGAAAAAGGCTGAGGATACAACAATTAGCAGCACAAACATAGTCTTATGTTTGTGTGCCATGGGACTTAGGTTGGAAGAGGCAGTCAGTGAATAAGTAAACAAATAGAGTAATTACAGCCCACACTAGATACTAAAAAGTACCCCTTGTGGACACTAAAGCATAAAAGGAGCTAAAGTAGAGATAATTTGGGAGTGGGAGCTGTCATTTTGGTGAGGTGATTAGTTATAGCTTCTCTGGTGAGGTCACATGTAAGTAAGGCCTGAAAGATAAGAAGGAAGGAGCCAACTCTAAGGAGAGCTGGGGAGAGGATGTTCAGGCAGAGATTATGTACATGCAAAGGCCGCGAGGTAGGGGTTTTAGGGATAGCCAGAGGTTATGAAAGGTTGGGGAAATGGGCAGGGAGGGGCTCATAGGTCACCCCTTACCAGAGACCAGGAGATAGAGCAATAAGCACTAGTGGGGCAGCTAATACAGGAGGTTTGATTGACAGGTTGTGGGAGGAAATGTGGACCTGTGAGTAGAATATAGATGTGAGAAGAATCACCCAGGAAGCGAGGATTCAGGGCTGGACAGGTAAATCAGGAGTGCCCTGGAAGTGTGCACAGCCTAGCATTTGGGATGCTGCTCCTGAGCATAGCCATTCTGCAGGCAAAGAGAGAGGTCTTGGGAAAATGGAGTTCACGGGGAGGATTTGATGGTCCAGGAGGGCTGACTAGTAGAAGCAGAGCAGGGTCCCACTGCCAGAGGAATGAGCAAACTTGGCAGGAAATGGGCCTGGTGGAGGTGAGGAAGACAGGAGCACAGTCACTCATCCCAGGATGTAAGGTGGAGACCTGATCACCAGGTGTGAGGCACCAGCTCAGAGCTCACCAACCATCTGTGTGCTTCACCTCCCTCCTGTTCCTCTAGCCTCACCTTACAGCAAGCTCCCTCTCACTGTCTCTACTCCAGCCCTCACACTCACTTGCTGCTTCCCTGACTTCCTGCTCATCAGGCTCCTCCCATCATGGGGCATTTGCACATGTTCCCTCTGCCTGGAACACTGTTCCCAGCACGGTTTACCTAGCTAACTCCTTCACCCTCTACTCATCACTTCCCCAGTGACCTCTTTTCTGGAAGTCCTGATTGAGCAAACCTGCAATTTAAATGGTCTCATAATACCTTTATGACACTAGACCCATTCTGTTTCCATTTAATTTTATTTGTGTAATTATTGGTTCCTGTCTGCCCAATGTGAGCTCCGAAAAGGGAGAAATCAAACCTGTTTGTGCTCACCTGTATATCCCCCAGTGCCTAGCGCAGTGCTAGTGCTAATATTTAATGAACGAATTAATTACTAATTTAAAAATTGCCTGCGTGGTTCTTGAGCTTAGACCACAAGACCTCAAAGTGTGGTCTAGAATCAGCATCATCAGCATCTCCTTGGAACTTGTTAGAAATGCAAATCCTTGGGCCCCACCCCAGAGCAACTGAAGCTACTAGTAGAAGGAGAGGCACAGACAAGTTACAATCTGTGCTTTAATGAGCCCTCTGGGAGACTGCCATGCACACTTCTGTTTTCGATCCACTGGCCTAATGCCCTAGTTCTGAATTTAGGAGTTGGACTTAAAAGAACACATCTGTGTAAGTAAGAGCTATATTTGGCTGAAGCAAAACGCTAATTTTGGATGAACCTTTGTAATGGCTTGACCTGAGGGTTTTGAATGGCATATTCACATTAAGACTCAGCTATCCATTTAATGTCTTAATCCAAGAGATGCCCATGAAATTTCCTAGTTAGTGACATCATGGACACAGCTGTTGACATGTGCTGCAGTGCCTAAATTTTGCTGGGGATGAGGGTGGGGATAGAAAAACTGAACTGTGTGCGAAAACAAAATAATCCTGCAAACTCACACATTTGAGGAAACACCATTCTTTTCTGAGCAGAGCAGGGCCCAGCCACAATTGGGAGCTCTGTGAAGATAAATATTTCCTCTACAATCTTCAGAGTTCCCTCCTGCACAAATCTTCTATTAGTGGAAGCCCAGTAGATGTTTGTTAAATGCATGTGTGAGTGAGTGAATCGGTGAAGGTATAAATAAATGAATGGAAGAAGGGATCTTCTTCCTAATAATAGACTACTGCCTAATAGAGTACAAATGGTGGATTTCCCTAGTCTGGAAACTTCTACTGCTATAGTAAGTTCCTCTCCTTTAAATCCTCTTCTAAGAGGATTTAATCTAAGACTATGTTTTAGATTGAACCTAAAGATTGGACAAATGCAAGTTTGCAAATTCAATTAACATGATTTTTATAGCTTCACTGAAGAGAGAGGTGGAGAGGGAAAAAAGCCAATCCCTGGAGACCAGAAGCCTCAGGAAGACAGAACATGGTTTTGTTCACGACTCTACCTCCAGCACCTTGGACAGGGCCTGGCACATAACTCAGGCTCCACAACTATGAATTGTTGACGGACTGACTTATGGGGTGATTGTTATGTGGCTGGCAATGGGCTGAGCATTTCACTGGTCACCTCATTTCCTTTTTAGCACACAGAAACATGCCAGCTCCATTTTACAAAGGAGAAAGCTAAGGCACAGGAAAGCTGAGGGAGGCAGCTAGATACAACGTAGACTGTCTGACCGTGATGTTCATGTTCATTCTCTAGCCCAGGCTGGTTCTCTGTATCAGCCACCAGCCAGATTCTTGGCTGCCTCCAGTTTTATGAAATTGTATAGCTGGACTCAGGAGGATAAATGCAACTCCTGGGCTTCTGCCGTATTTATTGCTATTCCCAAGAGCTCTTGATCTTCCTGATGCTGGGAATAAACAGTATGACACAGGAAGGGAAAGGTATCGTCAGTGTGGTCCCTGACTGGTTACGGTATTATCCTTTGTGTCCTTGCCATTTAGAATCTCTGTGGAAGGAGTGGACATTGTTTTGGATTGCCTCTGTGGGGACAATACCGGAAAAGGTCTCAGCCTTCTCAAGCCCCTGGGAACCTACATTTTATATGGTGAGTGCTGAACAGTAGTGGGGGACATGCTCACCGAACATTGCTCAGGTGCTTACAGACAAAGGCTCTAAAAAATGAAATGTGTTGCTATGTTAGGGCAATGCGGTTGGGGTGTTTACTTTTTTGATGTGTTCCAAAATGTTGCTATTGACATTAGTTGTTTTCAATGATAAAAGAGATATATGCACCTACTGCCCTGTTACTCCCAGGAATACTTCTTATTCCAAAAGAGATCAGCCAAGCCAAACCAATGTAGCCACTGAGATGGGACTCGACCCACAGAAAGTGGCACAGGTGGGAAGCCAAGGAAGGACCCACAGTGGGATGGAGGGGAGTGGCTGCTATATTGGGGTTTTAAAGACTGTTCTTCCAGTTCTTCAGTATTAGAGGTGAAATTACAAACAAACAAACAAAAACCAACAGATTCTCCTTCCTCTAAACTACTCTTGTATGTCCCAATCAAGACAGAAACCCTGGGTAGACGGGTAATAGACCTGCTTCTGCATCTAGCATTTGGGAGGATTTATGCAAGACAACAGGGAGCAGGTTTTCTCTAGCAGAGTCAGACCCCCGAGAGCCCCTTCTTTCTTCTCTTCTTTCAATGCAATTTAAACATTAGTCTCCACAAAGTCAGAAAAGCATATCTGAAGCCAGATGTTACATTCTAACATCTGGTTTTATCCAACATTTGAAAATTTTTGTACTTCTGTGCCCTGTACATACAACAGAAAATTGAGTCTTAGTTCTGAGTAACTCGGGAAAAAATACAATTTCCTTTATATATATATTCATTAATAACAGCTCACTGAGAAGAACTTACTCTCATTCTATGAGGACAAGGGAGGAAACTCCTTGAAAAGGCCCCCGTATGGTATCTGAAGGTTTAAGAGCTCTCGCATTTACTTCCTCTGGGAACCCACAGCAGAGTCTTTTCTCTATAAGAGCATCTTAGGGAATCTTTCCCAACTTCACCTCCCGTCTTCCCTCTAATAGTGCTTATTCTAATTAACAAAGCTCAGTTTCACATACCATTTATCCCAAGTGATTTTTTTACCTTTCTGCCCAGACCTCTCTGGAGCTAAGGCATCAGTCACACTATTTCCGTGGCTTCTGAGCCTGTTCCACTCTCATCTGCCCCTCTGTAGGACAGTTTTTCCATCCACCTAAATTCTAGTTTAGTCAGTTTCTTTCTACCTCTTATGTGCCCTGCCCAAGGCAAAGTCCCAAGCCCCTCACTTGCTGAAGAGCCAAGTTTAAGCCGCAAACGAGTCCATTCCTCAGTCTCAAAGAATGGAAACCAACACGACATTTCAGCAACTCATCATTTGGTTAGAATGTTGGCTGAAAGCACATGCCCAACTTTCCATAGTAATGACATGGTCACCTTGAGAGATGTTACTTCAGTGTAACTTGGTTCGAATTAAGGCACCTTGTCACCACCTACCCCCTCCATTAGCCCCATTCCCCAGGCAGACTCAAGCTCTTGACATTTCTGGGCTGAATGACTGCCCTTCTTTCATGCATAACAAGGGATATTGATTTTCATTAGTGGTCACTTGATTTGGGAATCTTCCATTTTCAGGTTCATCCAACATGGTGACTGGAGAAACCAAGAGCTTCTTTAGCTTTGCAAAATCAGTAAGTACCCATGCACGGTAATGTACTACAGTGGGCAGTAGTTTGCATGTTGTGAGCTCTCACATGTAAGCACATTGACCTCATAACCTAAACCGTTTTGTCCTTCACCTTCACTGTTCATCTTCAGTGCAGCCTGCATTCCCGCCTTGCTCACTACACATGGGAAGGACAATGAGTTGGGCTGCTTTTGTCTAAACAAGTCAGCAGGGAGTGGGGACATGTGTGTAAAACTCCAGAAAGCTTTATTCTGATTTCAATAGAGATTGCTTATGTGTAGATATTTTTAATCGTTGGTCGAAAAGAAACCAACAGTGCATTTTATTTCCTTCATGGAAAGCAAATAAACTTTCTGAAGTTTCTCTGGGTACTTAAGATTTCTCTGAATCTTAATTTTACGAGTTGGAGATACAAATGGGATCCTTTCGAGCAAGCTCCTGGGGTGAGTTCTAGACTTAGGAAAGTTTATGAACCATTGACTTAGATAAGCATCCTCTGAACACAGTGGTTACTTTGTCTGCAGTGGAAAAGCCATGTTCCTGGGCATTCACCCCATTGTGAACCTACTCAGACCTACAGTCCCACCTAGAGCTAACTTGGGTGACTTTCTCCCGATAACAGGGGATTGCTGCTTCTCAAAAGAGCTTTCTTTTGTCTTCTCTCCTCCCAGTTTCTGTGGTGTTTCCCTTATTTTGTTTCCCTTACTTTGCAAGCAGCTTCTGAGCATCTGCTATTTGCGGCTCTGAGCCAGGCACTGGGTGTAACATTGAGTGAGACAGGGGCATCTGAGGCCCTTGTGACTCTTACATTCTCATGAGAAAACAACTGAAATAAGTAAAACATACCAAGAACATGATTGTAAATGGTCATAAAAGCTCTGAAGAAATGAAAGCAGGTGCTGAAACAGAAAACAGCAGGGTGGGCTAGAGGCATTTTGAATAGGTGGTCAGGTAAAGCTGTGGTAAGGGGTTTAGATTCATTCTAGAGTGTGGCTACCAAGTATTCACATGCCATTTAAGTGGCAACACTGGCTGCCGGAGGTTTCATCCCCAACATGCCTTGATTCTGGAATGATTACTATTTCTTGCCCCATGAAATTAGAATTAAAGGGTCTCTGTTTGCATTTGAACTTTAAAGTTCAGCTACAGAATAAACAGGGAGCAGGAAGAGTCTAATGAAGGATGCTGTCTGGAGCATGTACCCTGGAGACAGGCTTTGTGTCACTCACAGCTGCTTTGTTGCTATGGCAATAATTACTGTGATGTTGACAGCCTGCTGAGGGCAACCAAATCGGTCCCAAATTACATACAATTGTAATAAGTGTTTTCCCTTTCTTCCCCAAATGCACAATCACAACACACAGTTTTAATGAAATAATTGCAGGGTTCCCAGGTTCGATGAATGCGCACACAAAAACAGCCAGGATGCAAGTTGAGATTTTCCTGCCCAAACCAAGGGCGGTGATTATCAGAACACTACTAGCTGGAGGTCAAGAATGAAGGCTTCCCTTTCAGAGGCCTGGCACAATGTCAATTGGTCATTTAGAAGCAAACTGAAAATAGGGCATGCCAAGGAGTGGAATGATATCTTTGTTCTGGAAGATTCTAGAAAGGATTTTTTCCCCCTATACATTTAAGAGAGGCTTAGAAATGAAAACATGTTTGTAATCACACCGGAATTTTTCATTCAGCTATCTTAATTACATTCTACCTTAAAATTCCCACAGAGCTTGTGCACACTCTTTGTCAAGCATGCCATTTGCTTTCACACCATAATGATGATGCTAATAATAGGTAAAGTTAGCATTTACAGAGCAGTCTGACTCCAAATTCAGAATTCCTGTTCACTAAATCAGAATCATTCCTTCCAACATTTGGTGATAATAAAGTTAGTTCATATTTATAGAGCACCTAGTGTGTGTCAGACACTAAGCACTTTGCATGTATTAACACATTTACTCCTCAAGATGACCCCAGGAGGAACCACAAGGAAACTGCACAGAGAGAGGTTAAGTGAATTGCTTAAGGTTGCACAGCTAGTAAGTGAAATCAGGCATTCCGCTCTAGAACTCAACCACAACTGTACAGCAATTGTAGAATCAGCAAGGATTCATTTCACAAATAGTTATTACGGCACTGCGGATATAGTGCAAATCAAGTCATTAATGGTGTCTTTTGCTTTTTTCCGATAAGTAACCCATGGTCAAATACAGGGCTCTCCTAAGCTAGCCCTTAGGCCCTTGGGAATGTACTTTGGTAAAGAATTTTATGCACGAACCTTATCCCTATGTAAACCTGTCTTTCTCCCACTTATTTTCCTAACAATATGATTTTCTCAATTAAAAAAAAAATCAGACCTTTTACTTTTTTGAGCCTCTTCAATCCTGGAAAGAGGCAGAATATAAACAAACAGAGCGATAACACTGATATGAATGCTCATAAGTGCCCAGCACATTCTTCTTTGTTTTCAATATTAAACTGAGAGTAACCAGCTCATTTCTCAGAATCCTCAAGAAACTAGAAGCTGAATTTCTAAATTCAAACCGGGGCAAAGGAAACACAATTAAATCAAAACAAAACAGTTGGATAAGCATTTCTGTAGGTTGTTAATGGATGGCTTGCGCATTTTCATGTCTGATTGGGAGATAGGCAGCCATATTTGCCAGTTAAGTGTGTTCCTACAGAGGACTTTAATCCAGGGTTTCTCATCTTTAGTGCTATTGACACTTTGGGGTGAACAATTTCTTATTGCAAGGTGCTATCCTGTGTACTATAGGATGTTTAGCAACATCCCTGGCATTTGTACACTGGAGGCTAGTAGATTCAGTCATCACAATAAAAATGTCCCTAAACATGACCAATGTCCCCACAGGGGCAAAACTGCCCACAGTTGAGAGCCACTGTCTCAGCCCAACACTAGGTTTTATACCTCAGTCCACTGTTCCTTTTTTCTGTATGACATTTTCTTACCCTTCCTTACCTGATGCATTTCCAGTCACCCCTCCAGCCTTATCGTTACTCTCCCAGAAAAGCTCCACCTGCAGTCAATGTCATCACCCCTACTGTGTCCCCAGCACACTTTGTAAACCTCTATACCACCACCTCACTCCCTTCATCCACCCCTCCCTTCAACAACCCCTTACCACCACCACCATTCACAAAGCCAAGAGCTTTTCACTGATTTCTCCCAGGGAACATCAGAGGCAATACCCTGCCACTGTATGTAGCTGAGAAAAATGAAACATGGAGAATAACAGGGAGCAAGCTGTACAGCCAGGATTTAACTCCAGAGCTAGTAATCCTAACCACATCCCTTCACATTCCAACTATATGTGGCCTCGTGGCTGATTTTAAAGGGCTCTCTCCCACCTTGATCCTGAGCTCTTCTCATAAGCATCACAGTCTGAAGTTCTCCAAGCACTCACCACATAGAAGCTTAAAAAAACACACCAACCTCATATGTGGAATCTAATGAACAAAATAAACTCATGACCAAAATAGATCGAGACATAGGAGCATGGAGCAGACGGATGAATCTCAGGGGGAGTTGGGGATGGGTGGTGAGAGATTAGTCAAAGAACTAGCATGCATATATGCATAATCCATGGACACAGACAAGAGTTTGGTGAAGACCTGGGGTGGGTGTGTGTGTGGAAGGGAGTAAATGAGAAAAAAGGGGGACATCTGCAGTACTTTCAACAACGAAGATAAATTAAAGAAAAAATGCACATACCAACGAGATCTACCTCTTGGCCAGCTAGAACCGGGCCCACTGCAGCCCCGTTCTCTCCCCATTATGCTGAGAATGCGTCCTTGTAACCTGGCACCTTCTCTCTTTCCAGTGGTGGCAGGTGGAGAAAGTGAACCCCATCAAGCTTTATGAAGAGAACAAAGTCATCGCAGGGTTTTCCCTTTTAAATCTGCTCTTCAAACAGGGCCGAGCAGGCCTCATTCGAGGAGTGGTGGACAAACTCCTAGGGCTCTACACCCAGAAGAAAATCAAGCCCACTGTGGACTCCCTATGGGCTCTGGAGGAGGTAAGAATGGCGTTTCCTCCCAGCAAATAGTCTCTTTTTTTTTTTTT